>AWOL01S0002555.1:0-75414 GCA_000715115.1 Nicotiana otophora | reverse complement strand
GGGGAATCCTCTTAGGATTTGGTACCGTTGTAACAATTTGTGATATGTGAGCATCGTGTACATGAGGTGACGAGTGTGTACACAGGCTAATTATTGAAATTTCGGCTCTTGCTGACTAGTCTTCTTTTAAATTCATTAACTGATTTGCCTTAGCATGTGTAAATGTCATGTTTAGCCTAGTATCGCATGTCTACGCGTCTTAACCCTTACTTGAAATTTATGCAACATGTTTAGTTGAATTACTTGCTTCCGTGATCATGTATTTAGTCTTTAACTATACGATTCCTTGTTATACCTTCGTTATTCCATAGGTTATGAGTTGTGCATTAACTTTTGGGACTACGAGGCGGTACCTCGGGAGATTCCCCTGTCGTGTATTTACTTTTGGGACTATGAGGGGGTACCTAGGGAGATCTCCCTGTTGTGTATTTACTTTTGGGACTATGAGGTGGTACCTTGGGAGATCCCCCTATTACATATTTACTTTTGGGACTACGAGGCGATAACTCGGGAGATCCCCTTGTTGTGTATTTACTTTTGTGACTACGAGGCGGTACCTCGGGAGATCCCCCTGTTGCATATTTACATTTGGAACTACGAGGCGGTACCTCGAGAGATCCCCCCTGTTGTGTATTTACATTTGGTACTATGAGGTGGTACCTCGGGAGCGCCCCTGTTGTTTACCTCTATTTGTTGTGCTGTTACCTTTCTGTAATTTCTCGTTGTTCATTTCTCAGTCATTTCATTGTAATATTATGTTATCTGCCTCATCTCCTTTTATTCCAGTAGGGCCCTGACCTGACCTCGTCACTACTCTACCGAGGTTAGGCTTGGCACTTACTAGGTACCGTTGTGGTATACTCATACTATACTTATGCACATCTTTTTGTGTAGATCCAGGTTCTTCCTACCAGACCAGATACCAGTGAGTTGGACCATACGTGGAGACTTCAAAGTATATCTGCCAGTGTCCGCAGACCTCAGAGTCCTCCTCTATCCTTATTATGTTTTTTCCCTTACTCTCTTTAGACTCTGATGTATAGAGACACTTAGCATTTTTCTCTTAGAAGCTTGGGACTTATTTCTACCGGGTTTTGGGAGTTGTAATTATTTAAATCGCAGTTCTTGTTTATATTTCGTATGTTGATATTTGAGTTGAGTTTTATATTTCGTTATTCCGCAAATTATTAGGATTACCTAGTTTTAGAGACTAGGTGCCATCACGACATCCTACGGAGGGAAACTGGTGTCGTGACAAATTGGTATCAGAGCTCTAGGTCATAGGTGTTATAAGTCACAAGCAGGTTTTGTAGAGTCTCACGGATCGGTACAGAGACATCTGTACTTATCTTCGGGAGGCTATGGAACTATTAGGAAAAGCTTCACTTCTTTGATTCCTTATCATGCGAGAGTTTGAGTTCGTGTTCTAAATTTCTGTCTTTCTATTCTCTCATAGATGGTGAGGACACGTATAACTGGATCAGATTATCAGACACCTGCGCCGGTACCTCAGAGCAACTGGTCAAGGTCGACCAGTTTCCAGAGGTCATACCAATGCAGCCGGTAGCTCTAGTTTAGCCCGAGGTTAGGGTAGCAGTTTCTCAGGTGGAGCAGATCAGGCTCGATAGGTACAAGAAGTACCACCCTCCAACTTTCAGTGGCTTGGCGTCAGAGGATCCCCAGGGTTTTCTTGAGGAGTGCCACTGTATCCTCCGTACTATGGGTGTTGCGGAGTCTAGTGGAGTTTCTTTCACTACGTTCTAGCTTAGAGGAGCGACTTATCAGTGGTGGAGAGCATATGAGTTGGGTAGTCCGACTGAGGCAGCTTCACTCACTTTGACTCAGTTCTCAGATATGTTCTTGAGGGAGTATGTTCCCAGAGTCTCAAAGATGCATGGCACGTAGATTTTGAGCAGTTGCACCAGAGTTCTATGACCATGTTAGAGTATGCGGTCTGATTCAGTGATTTGGCTAGGCATGCACTAGCCTTGGTTGCTACTGTTCGGGAAGGGGTTCGTCGATTTATTGAGGAGCTCAGCCCCAGAATCAGATTTAGCATGGTCCGAGAGTTAGAGATGGATATTTCGTACTAGCAGGTAGTAGGGATTGCTAGGAGGTTGGAGGGTATGCTGACTCCGGAGAGGGAGGAGAGAGAGGCCAAGAGGTCTCGAGAGTCTGGCACTTATAGTGGTACTCGTGCCCCAGCTGCAGCTCGTCAGGGCAGGGGTTACATGGGTCGCCTTGTTCATTCATCACTTCCAGCCACCAGTGGTGCTCCGGCCATTCCTAGGCCCCAGGATCCCTATTATGCACTGCAGTGTCTAGTGTACCTCCTTTATGTGGTACTTTCAGCAGTCAGTTCAGTCGATCAGGCCCGAGCCACCAGCAGCAGCCACATCCTCCGAAAGTTTGTTTTGAGTGTGGTGACACTCATCATATGGTGAGGGATTTCCCCAGACTCAGGAGGGATGAACCTTCACAAATTTATCAAGCACAGTGTGCTCCACCAGGTCCTCAGGCTATAATTAAAGCACCAACTACCACTCCACCTGCACCACCAGCTAGAGGTGGAAGTCGAGCAGGTAGAGTTCACCCTAGAAGGGGGAGACCAGGCCAGATATTATGCCCTTTCTGGTAGGACGGAGGCAGTTGCATCAGATTCTATCATCACAAGTATTATTCCAGTCTGTCATAGAGATGCATCAGTCTTATTTTATCCAAGATCCACTTATTCCTATATGTCCTCTTATTTTGCTTTGTATTTGGGTATATCCCGTGATTCTCTAAGTTCACATGTCTTTGTGTCTACACCCGTGGGTGATTCTATTGTTGTTGACTGTGTGTATTGATCATGTTTAATTGTTTTTAGTGGTTTTGAGACCAGAGCTGATTTATTATTGCTCAGTATGGTGGATTTTGATGTTATTTTGGTCATGGACTGGTTGTCGCCCTATCACTCTATATTTGATTGTCATTCCAAGACGGTGACATTAGTTATGCCAGGTCTACCGGGCTAGAGTGGAGAGGTACCATAGATCATGTTTCTAGCAGGGTTGTCTCATGTTTTAAGGCTCAACGAATGGTTGAGAAGGGATGCGATGCATATCTGGCCTATGTGAGGGATGTTAGTGTTGACACTCCTACCGTTGAGTCTGTTTCGGTAGTGAAGGACTATTCAGATGTATTCCTGGTGGATCTTTCGAGCATGCCACCCACAAGGATATTGACTTTGGCATTGATTTGTTACCAGCACTCAGCCCATTTCTATTCCACCTTATCATATAGCACCGGCAGAGTTGAAAATATTAAAGAAACAGTTGCAAAAGTTGCTCGATAAGGGCTTCATTCGACCTAGTGTGTCGCCTTGGGGTGCTCCTCTCTAGTTTGTAAAAAAGAAGGATGGTTCTATGAGAATGTGTATTGATTATCGCCAGTTGAACAAGGTTACAGTAAAGAACAAGTATCCATTGCTATGTATTGATGACCTATTTGATCAGCTTCACGGTACTAGAGTGTTCTCTAATATCGACTTGCGTTCAGGCTATCATCAGTTGAAGATTTGGGAGCCCGATATCCCGAAGATTGCTTTCAAGACTCGGTATGGTCATTATGAGATCTTTGTGATGTCTTTTGAGCTAACCAAGGCCCCAACAACATTCATCCACTTGATGAACATTGTATTTCAGCCCTAGCTTCACTCTTTTGTCATTGTGTTTATTGACGACATTTTGGCGTACTCCCGGAGTCGGGAGGATCATGAGTAGCACCTGAGGACTGTGCTTCAGACCTTGAGAGAAAATAAGTTGTATGCAAAATTTTTGAAGTGTGAATTATGGCTAGAGTTAGTGGCATTTTTGGGTCATGTAGTGCCGAGTGAGGGGATCAAGGTAGATCCGAAGAAGATTCAAGAAGTGTAGAGTTGGCCCAGACCGTCCTCAGCTACGGAGATCTGGAGTTTTCTTGGCTTGGCGAGGTATTACCGTCGATTTGTAGAGGGTCTCACATCTGTTGCAGCACCTATGACCAGATTGACCCAGAAGGGTGCTCCGTTCAAGTGGACCGAGGAGTGTGAGGAGAGCTTTCAAAAGCTCAAGACTACTTTGACTAAATCCCTAGTGTTGGTGTTGCCTAAGGGTTCGGGGTCCTATACGGTATATTGTGATGCGTCACGCATTGGTCTCGGTGTGGTGTTGATGCAGAACGGTAGGGTGATTGCCTATGTGTCTAGACACCTGAAGGTGCATGAGAAGAATTATCCGGTCCACGACCTCGAGTTAGCAGCTATTGTTAATGCCTTGAAGATCTGACGGCACTATGTATGGTGTTGTTTGTGAGGTTTTCACCGATCATCGGAGTCTACATCATTTGTTTAAACAGGAGTATCTTAACTTATAGCAGCGGAGATGGTTGGAGTTGCTTAAGTATTATGACATCACCATTCTCTATCATCCCGGGAAGGCCAATGTGGTGGCTGATGCCTTGAGTCGCAAGGAGGAGAGTTTGGGCAGTGTAGCATATCTACCAGAAGCAGAGAGGCCTTTAGCCTTGGATGTTCTGGCCTTGGACAACCAGTTTGTCAGATTGGATGTTTCCGAGCCGAGCAGAGTTTTGGCTTGTATGATTTCTCAGTCTTCTCTTTATGATCATATCAGGTAGCGTCAGTATGATGACCCCCATCTGCTTGTCCTCAAGGACACGGTTCAGCATAGTGATGCCAAGGAAGTCACTATTGGGCATGACGGTGTATTACAGATGCAGGGCAGGCTATGTGTGCCTAATGTAGATGGCTTGTGTGAGTTGACTCTCAAGGAGGCTCACGGTTCGTGGTACTCCATTCATCTAGGTGCCGCGAAGATGTATCAAGATTTGAGGCAGCACTATTGGTAGAGGCAGATGAAGAAGGACATAGTGGAATATGTAGCCTGGTGCCTAAATTGCCAGCATGTGATGTATGAGCATCAGTGATCGGGTGGATTGCTTCAGAAGCTAGAGATTCAGGAGTAGAAATAGGAGCGAATCACTATGGATTTCGTTATTGGGCTCTCACGGACTTAGAGGAAATTCGATGCAGTTTAGGTGATAGTGGATAGATTGACCAAGTTAGCTCATTTCATTCTTGTGGTTACTACTTACTCTTCGGAGCAGTTGGCTCAAGTTTACATTCGCAAAATTGTCAGGCTTCATGACATACCGGTATCTATCATCTCTGACTGGGGTACGCAGTTTACATCACAGTTCTAGAGAACCGTACTGTGTGAGTTGGGTACTCGGGTGGAGCTGAGTACAGCATTTCACCCTCAGACGGACGGACAGTCCAAGCGCACTATTCAGATATTAGAGGATATGCTACGTGCGTGTGTGATGGATTTTGGGGGTGCTTCGGATCAGTTCTTTCCACTTACGGAATTTTCCTACAACATTTATCAGTTGAGCATTTAGAAGGCACCATATGAGGCTTTGTATAGTAGACGGTGCCGGTCTCTAATGGGTTGGTTCGAGCCGGGCGAGGCTAGGATGTTGGGTACAGACTTGGTTCAGGATCGATTTCGTACAACCCAGTCCAAGCAGAAGAGTTATGCGGATCGGAAGGTTTGCGACATTACATTCATGGTTGGGGAGCGGGTCTTGCTCCGGGTTTTGCCCATGAAGGGTGTTATGAGTTTCGGAAAGAAGGGCAAGTTAAGCCCTAGGTATATCGGGCCTTTTGAGATTCTTGAGAGGGGTGAAGAGGTGCCTTACAGACTTGCACTACCACCTGGTCTCTCTGCAGTTCATCTAGTATTCCATGTTTCCTTGCTATGGAAGTATCACAGTCATTCGTCCAGTGGCCATTTTGGATAGGCAGGCTCGAAAGTTGAGGTCACAGAGCATCGCTTCAGTGAAGGTTCAGTGGAGGGGTCATCCGGCCGAGGAGGTGACTTGGGAGATCGAGCATGATATGCGCAACCGTTATCCTCATCTTTTCACCACTTTAGGTATATCTCTATACTCAATCAAGGATGAACGTTTGTTTTAAGAGGGGGAGAATGTAACGACCTGGTCGGTCATTTTGAGCTCTAGTGCATCATTTAGCGATTTGAGACCTTGAATAGCTTCACTTCAGGTATTATGACTTGTTCGTGTGGTCGGAATCGAATTTCGGGAAGCTCAGAGTTGATTTGGAAAGAAAATTTTTTATTTCGGAAGCTTTAAGTAGGAATAATTTTTTAAGATTTGACTTCTGAGTAAACGACCTCGGAATGGAGTTCTTACGATTCCAACAGCTCCGTATGGTGAGTTTGGTCTTAGTAGCGTGTTCGGATGTTGATTTGGAGGTCTGTCGGTCATTTCGACGTTAATTGGCGCAAGGGGAAAAATTGGATGATTTTTGAAAACATTGACCGGGAGTGGACCTTTTTATATCATGGTTGGATTTCGATTCTAGAAGTTGGAGTAGGTCCATAATGTCAATTATGACTAGTGTGCAAAATTTGAGGTCAATCGGACTAGATTTGATAGGTTTCAACATCGGATGTAGAAGTATGAAGTTTTAAAGTTCATTAGGCTTGAATTGATGTACAATTCGTATTTTTAGCATTGTTTGATGTGATTTAAAGGCTCGAATAAGTTCATATGATGTTTTAGGACTTATTGGTGTATTTGGTTGAGGTCCCGGGGGGCCTCGGGTTGATTTCGGATGGTTAACGAATCAAACCTAGGACTTAGTCAATTGTTGAGGCTGGGACTTAGTCAATTGTTGAGGCTGGGACTCTTCTGGTGTGATCGCACCTAAGAGGGGTTAGCCGCAGGTGCGGCTGGGATTGCGCAGATGCAGAGCTGGGCTGGCCTGGGGTGGATGCTGGCGCCGAGGGAAATCTGCATCTGCGATCCCACATGTGCGAGAATGGCTCCGCAGATGCGAAGTGGTGAGGCGAAGGCAGTTTCCGCAGAAGCGGATCAAGGTCCGCAGAAGCGCGTCCGCAGGTGTGGAATCTGTAGTGTAGGTGCGGGCCCTGGGGGACTTAAGTGATTCCGTAGAAGCGGAGGTTTTTACCACAAAAGCGGTTCCGCAGGTGCGAAAAGCCTAGGCACATTATATAAAATCGAGGGTTTTCCATTTTCTTCATAATTTGCGATATAGAGCTCGGATTGAGGAGAAATTTCGAGGGTTTTTCACAGGAAGCATTTGGGTAAGGATTCTTGACTTGTTTTTTATTAATTTCCACTAATATATCATTTATTCTTCATTTAATTAAGGATTTGGGTTGTTAAATATGTGAAACAGGTGGAAAACTCCTTAGGCCGAATTTTGAGGTTTTGATCAAGAATTTTTGTATCGAATTTGAGTAATTTTTTTATGGGTGGACTCGTGGTCGAATGGGTGTTCATATTTTGTAACTTTTACCTATTTCCGAGACATGGACTCAGGTCGACTTTTTGGGCCGAGTTTTGAATTCTTTGCTAAAGTCGTAGTTTCAGTAATTAAATTAGTTTCTTGTAGTTACATGTATAGTATGTAATTGTTTTTTCTAGATTCAAGACGATCGGGGTTGGACAGTCGAGGAAAGGCATTCTTATCGATTGATTAAGCGAGATTTGAGGTAAGTGACTTGTCTAACCTTGTGTGAGGGAAATCCCCTTAGGATTTGGTACTGTTGTAACAATTTGTGATATGTGAGCGCTGTGTATGCGAGGTGACAAGTGCGTACATGGTCTACTTGTGGAAATTCTGGTTCTTGCTGAGTTGTCTTCTTTTAAATTCCTTAACTGAGTTGCCTTAGCATGTGTAGCTGTCATGTTTAGCCTAGTATTGCATGCATACATGTCTTAACCCTTACTTGAAATTTGAGCAACATGTTTAGTTGAATTACTTGCTTCCGTGATCATGTATTCAGTCTTTAACTAAATGATTCCTTGCTGTAACTTCGTTGCTCCATAGGTTATGAGTTGTGTATGTACTTTTGGGACTACGAGGCGGTACCTAGGAAAATCCCCCTGTCATGTATTTACTTTTGGGACTACGAGGCGGTACCTCGGGAGATCCTCCTGTTGTGTATTTAATTTTTGGACTACCAGGCGGTACCTTGGGAGATCCCCCTATTGCATATTTACTTTTGGGACTACGAGGCAGTTTCTCGAAAGATCCTTCTGTTGTATATTTACTTTTTGTGACTATGAGGCGGTACCTCGGTAGATTCCCATGTTGCATATTTACTTTTGGGACTACGAGGCGGTACCTCGGGAGATCCCCCTGTTGTGTATTTACATTTGGGACTACGAGGCGGTACCTCGGGAGCGCCTCTATTGTTTACCTCTATTTGTTATGCTGTTACCTTTCTGTAATTTCTCATTGTTCATTTCTCAGTCATTTCATTATAATATTATATTATCTGCCTCATCTCCTTTTATTCCAGTAGGGCCCTGACCTAACCTCGTCACTAGTCTACCGAGGTTAGGCTTGGCACTTATTGGGTACTATTGTGGTGTACCCATACTACACTTCTGCACATCCTTTTGTGTAGATCCAAGTTCTTCCTACCATACCAGATACCAGTGAGCTGGACCGTACGTGGAGAGTTCAAGGTATATCTGCCAGCGTTCGCAGACCTCGGAGTCCCCCTCTATCCTTATTATGTTGTCTCCCTTTCTCTCTTTAGACTCTGATGTATAGAGACACTTTACATTTTTTCTCTACCGGATTTTTGGAGTTGTAATTATTTAAATCGCAGTTCTTGTTTATATTTCATATGTTGAGATCTGAGTTCAGTTTTATATTCAGTTATTACGCTAATTGTTAGGCTTACCTAGTCTTAGAGACTAGGTGCCATCACGATATCCTACGGAGGAAAACTGGGCTAATGACACAACAATTGCTAAACAAGGAAGAATAAAACAACAAGAAATCTTCCCACCAAAACTACTTGCAAAATGAGGTAAACAACAAGAATCACAACGACGTACCGCCTCTTGTACAATAAGAATCACCACCGAGGTATTGCCTCGTGTATATATAACAAGAATCACAACCGAGGTACCACCTCATATTTACAATCTCAATCACAAACTTTCCTTATACCGCCGCACGAGCCTTACATTTGAAATAGGTTTTGAAAACAAATTTCTCAAAATAGCTACACATAATTTAGCCCACCTTATGACGTCGTGTAGCTTCACGTAGTTCACCTACAAGCAACACGCACATAAGTTGTCACGACCCCAATTTACCTTAGTAGGATATCGTGATGGCACCTAGTCTCTAAGACTAAGTAAGCCTAACATACATGCAAACTATTACTGAGATAATGACAAAGCCATCGGATAACTCAACAACTCTCACAAAAGAACTCCGCAACTCAACAGAAACAAACTCCTAAAATCCGGTGATATCAAGTCACAAGCTCTACAAGAGTACACTGGACATCCCTATACAACAATATCTATAAAAAGAGAATGAAATAGAACTAGATAGGGTGTGACTCTGAGGCCTGCAGATGCCGACAGGTATACCTTGACGTTTCCAAGTCTGAACTCGACTCACTAGTGCCTGGGCTAGTAAGAGGTACCTGGATCTACACAAAAAGATGTGTAGAAGCGTAGCATGAGTACACCACAATGGTACCCAGTTAGTGCCAAGCCTAACCCCGGTAGAGTAGGGACGAGGTCAGGTCAAGGCCATATTGGAATAAATAAGAAAAACATAATAGGTATATGGCAGTTCAATAATGATAAACAATGTGAATGAAACAACGAAGAAATATAGCAAGAATAGCTACACTGAACTAAGGCAAATAAGGCATCATGGAAGAAAACAAGGAATAATATGCCAAGGAAACAAAGGAACCAAAACACAAGTGATGTAATAGAAAAGTATCAATAAGAATCACTACCGAGGTACCGCCTCGTAGTCTCATATCACAAACAATTCACAATATTTCCTTATATCACCGCGGGAGCCTTGCATTTAGTTTTGAAAATTATTTTTTCCGAAATAGCTTCCCGCGTTTTAGTCCACCTTATCACACCGCGTGGCTTCAAGTAGTTCCCCTACTAGCAACACGAGTATCAAGCCCACCTTATCTCACCGCATGCGTTTCAACCCCAATCCTTATACCACCACATGCGTATCAATATCACAACGTATCACAAATCGCACTTCAAGTGCCCAATATCACAACTTGCCAAAGAAGTCAACAATACTATGTTTCCACAATAAATAGCCCATGGCTCAACCACAATATGCACAGAGCCTCAACAATAACAACCGAAAGTGAATACTCGACAACAATGGTATTTCACAACTTTACAACCTGCCTCAATGTGAATCACGACTTTTAAAACTCAATACCAATTTCAACAACAAGTTATTCCAAGAAATAACAACTTCAAGTAAGGAATTCAACGGTTAAATAATGAATAATGAATAGAGAAAACAATAACTTCAACTAAAAATGTAAAGACAATTAACAAGTATAAGATAAGACAAGTAAAGCATGTGAAGATAGACTAATGATGATGAATATAACATATTATGGTAACTCAATTAAAGGCATGAAAGGAATCTACATAGCTAAAATCAGTCAATTACAACATTTAGCCCGTGTACACACTCATCACCTTGCATACATAGCTTCCACATATCATAATTTACACGAAACAACACCAATCCTAAGGGATAATTTCCCTACACAAAGTTAGGCAAGACACTTACCTCAAAACACGCTAACTCAATACACTAGTAAGCCTTTTCCGCGATTATCCAACTCCGAACAGCTCGAATCTAGCCAAAATAACTTCATACCATAAATATAAACTATAGGAAGCTATTCCGAACAATAATATTACAATATTTAAAGAGAAACAAAAAGTAAACTCAAAAAGTCAACCCCGGGCTCATGTCTCAGAACCCGACCAAACTTACAAAATCCAAATACCCATTCGATAATGAGTCAAACCATACAAGAATTATTCAAATCCGACTTCAACTCGCCTTCCAAATCCCCAAAATTTAGTTTAAGAAGTTTCACAATTCTTCCCAAAATTTTCCAACACAAACCACTAGTTAATGACAAATATAATGAAGGATTCAAGTAATATAACCAAATCCGAGTTAGAATCAATTACAACGATGATTTCCTTAAAGAACTCTCAAAATATCACCACAAACCGAGGTTTCTAGGTCAAAGAGATGAAAATGAGAATAAACCCTCGAAGACCCCTTTTCTGCCCAGCGATTCTCGCTTCTACGAGCCCTTAGCTGCATATGCAGCTCCGCAACGGCGGAATTTCAATTGTAGGTGCGGCCCTCTCTTAGGCCTCGTAAATCATGCACCTGTGAACCACTAAGCGCACCTACGCTTGCTCTTCTGCGAAAGGATTGCTGCTCATGCGCGTCCCTAACTGCACCTACGGTCCCAGCTAGGCAACCCCACTTTCGATTCGGTGGCTCGAGGGCCACTTCTACGGTGCCGCACCTGCGGCCCAAAGTGCGCAGGTGCGATTGCACCAGACACATCAATGGTTCAGCTATCAACCAAGGTCCAAAATGATTCGATTTCAATCTGATCCACATCCGGGGCCCCCGGGACCCCGTCCGCATATACCAACAATTTCCAAAACACATGACGGACCTACTCGAGGCCTAAAATCACATCAAACAACATCGATTCTACGAGTCGCAACCCAATTCAAGCCTATTGAAACTATGAACATCCGACTTCCAAAACTAATGTCGAATCATTCCAAAACAACTCCGATTGACCTCACATTTCGCACACAACTCATAAATGACATGACAGACATATTCCAACTTATGGAATTGGAATCCGACCCCGATATCAATAAACTTAACCATAAATCAAACTTCTCAACCTTCCAAACCTTAAACCTTCTAAATTTTGCCAATTCAAGCCGCAATGACCTACAGACCTCCAAATCAACATCCGGATATGCTCCTAAGTCAAAAATCACCATACGCAGCTATTGGAACAGTCAAAACTCCATTCCGGAGTAGTCTATACAAAATCAAACTACAGTCAACTCTTTCAACTTAAGTCTCAAACTTAGGGACTATGTGTCCCATTTCACTCCGAAACTCACCCGAACCATAACCAAATGCCCCGGAAAGTCACATAACCATACCATAACATAACATAGAGGAGGCAATAAATGGGAGATCGGGGCTAAAATACTCAAAATGACCAGAAGGGTCAATACATCCTGCCCCCCTAAACAAACGTTCGTTCTCGAATGTGTATAGAGACATACCTGAAGTTGTGAAAAGATGAGGATAACGGATACGCATATCATGCGCTGTCTCCCAAGTCACCTCCTCATCTTGTTGACCTCTTCACTAAAGCAATACTCTTCGACCTCAACTTTCAAACCTGCTTGTCCAAGATGGCCATCGGCTCCTCAACATAAGACAAATCCTTGTCTAATTAGACAGAACTAAAATCTAACACATAGGACGAATCACTGTGATACTTTCGGAGCATGGAAACATGTAATACCAGATGAACTGTAGCTAAACTAGGTGGCAATGCAAGCTTGTAAGCCACCTCACCAATCATCTCAAGAATCTCAAAAGGTCCGATATACCTAGGGCTCAACTTGCCTTTCTCCCCGAACCTTATAACACCCTTCATGGGCGAAACCCATAGCTAGACCCACTCTCCAACCATGAATACAACATCACGAATCATCCGATCTGCATAATTCTTCTGTCTAGATTGGGCTATACAAAGTCGATCCTGAATTAACTTAACCTTTTACAAAGCATCCTGAACCAAGTCAGTACCAATAACCTTGCCTCACCCGGCTCAAACCAGCGCACCGGAGACCGACATTGCCTCCCAAACTTTGCAAGTGGCAAGAACTGATCCCAAGAACCCCTGAACTCCATAACATAGGCATGAAGCATATCCTCCAATATCTGAATAGTGCTCTCAGACTGCTCATCCGTCTGAGGGTGGAATGTTATACTCAACTCAAACCGTGTGCCTAACTCACATTGTACGGCCTTCCAGGATGTAAACTGCGTACCCCGATCAGAAATGATTGATACTGGCACGCCATGAAGTCGAACAATCTTGCAAATATAGACCTGAGACAGTTGCTCTGAAGAATAGTAGACATCACTGGAATTAAATGAGCCGACTTGGTCAACCTATCCATAATCACCCATACTACATCAAACTTCTTCTGAGTTTGTGGGAGCCCAAAAATGAAATCCATGGTAACTCGCTCCCATTTCCACTCATGAATATCAAGCCTCTAAAGCAACCCACCTAGTCACTGGTGCTCATATTTCACATGTTGGCAATTTAAGCACCGAGCTACATACTCCACTATGTCCTTCTTCATCCTCCTCCACCAATAGTGTTGCCTCAAGTCCTGATACATCTTAGCTGCACCAGAATGAATGGAGTACAGCGAACTGTGGGCCTCCTGAAGAATCAACTCACGCAAACCATTCACATTGGGCACACATAGCCGGCCATGCATCCGCAACACACTGTCATTCCTAACAGTAACCTTCTTGGAATTGTCGTGTTGAATTGTGTCCTTGAGGACAAGCAAATGGGGGCCGTCATACTGACGCTCTCTGATATTATCATATAGAGAAGATCGAGAAACTACACATGCCAGAACTAGACTCGGCTCCGAAACATCCAATCTAACAAACTAGTTGTCCAAGGCCTGAACATCCAATGGTAATGGCCTCTCTGTTGCCTGTAAATATGCTAAACTACCCAAGCTCTCCGCCTTTCGACTCAAGGCATCGTCCTTAAGCAACTCTTACCATCTCCGCTGCCGCAAGTTAAGATCCTTCTGTTTGAACAGATGTTGTAGACTCTGGTGGTCGTATAGACCTCACAAGGGACACCGTACAAATAGTGCTGCCAAATCTTCAAGACATGAACAATATCTTCTATTTCCAAGTCATGGACATGATAATTCTTCTTATGCACCTTCAGTTGTCTAGACGCGTAGGCAATCACCTTACCGTCTTGCATCAACACCGCGCCGAGGCCAACATATGATGCATCACAATACAAAATATAAGACCCCGAACCCGTAGGAAACACCAACACCGAGGCTGAAGTCAAAGTAGTATTGAACTTTTGAAAGCTCTCCTCACACTCCTCGGTCTACCTGAATGGAGAACCCTTCTGGGTCAATCTGGTCATAGTAGCAATAGATGAGAAACCCTCTACGAAGAGACGATAATACCCTTCCAAACCAAGAAAACTCCAGATCTCAGTAGCTGAAGACGGTCTGGGCCAATTTTGAACTTCTTTAATCTTCTTCGAATCTACCTTGATCCCCTCACTTGATACCACATGACCCAAAAATGCCATCGAATCAAGCCAAAATTCACACTTTGAAAATTTTGAATACAACTTCTTTTCTCTCAAGGTTTGGAGAACAATCCTCAAACACTGCTCCTGGAGTACACCAAGATGCCGTCAATAAACACAATGACGAATGAGTTAAGATAGGGCTGGAATAAACTGTTCATCAAGTGCATGAATGCTGCTGGGGCGTTGATCAGTCCAAATGACATCACAAGCAACTCGTAATGACCATACCGAGTCCTGAAGGCAGTCTTTGGAATATCCGGATCTCGAATCTTGAGTTAATGATAGCCTGACTACAAATCAATCTTTGAGAACCCTCTAGCACCATGTAGCTGATCAAATAGGTCATCAACGCATGGCAATGGATACTTGTTCTCCACCATAACCTTGTTCAACTGTCGATAATCAATACACGTACACATAGAACCATCATTCTTATTTACAAACAAGACTGGAGCACCCCAAGGTGAAACACTAGGCCTAATGAAACCCTTATCAAGTAACTCTTGCAACTTCTCCTTTAACTCCTTCAACTCCACTGGGGCCATATAATATGGTGGAACATAAATGGGCTGAGTGCCCGACAACAAGTCAATACAAAAATTGATATCCCTATCGGGCATCATGCCTAGGAGATCCACCGGAAATACATCTGGATAGTCTCTCACTACCAGAACTAACTTAATGGTAGGAGTGTCAACACTGACATCTCTCACAAAGGCAATATATGCATCATACCCCTTCCCAACCATCCGATGTGCTTTAAGGAAAGACACCACTCTGCTAGGAATATAATCCAAAGTACCCTTCCACTCCAACTAAAGTAAACCCGGCATAGCCAACGTCATCGTCTTGGCGTGACAATCAAGAATAGCATGACAGGGAGACAACCGGTCCATGCCTAAAATAACATCAAAATCTACCATACTAAGCAATAATAAATCAACTCTAGTCTCAAAACCACCAAGAACAACTAAACACGACTGATACCCACGGTCAACAACAATGGAATCTCTTACATGCATGGATACATAGATAGGAGAACTCAAAGATTCACGGGATATACCCAAATACGGAGCAAAGTAAGATGATACATATGAATAAGTGTAGCTTAGATCAAATAAGACTGATGCATCTCTACAACAAATCAGAACAATACCTGTGATAACAATGTTTGCTGTAATTGCCTTTGTCCTACCCAGAAAAGGAAAACATCTGGCTTGGCCTCCCCCTCTAGGGAGACCCCTACCCGCCTGACCTCCACCCCTAGTTGGCTGAGCAGGTGGAGTGGCAACTGGTGCGGTAACCAAGGCCTGAGAAGTCTGGGGACCCTGTGAAATATGTGGAGCCTAAGTAGTCTATGGAGGTGCACCCCTCCTGAGTCTGGGGCAGTCCCTCGCCATATAATGAGTATCACCACACTCAAATCAAGCTCTCAGAGGATGTGGCTACTGAAACTAGCTTGGGCCTGGTCGGCTGGACTGACTGAAAGCACCCCGTACAGGAGGTGCACTAGACAGTGGCGGTGTATAATGGGCAACCTGAGACCTCAGAGTAGCCGAAATACCACTAGAAGCTGGAAGTGATGAATGAACTGGATGTATCACATAGCCTCTACCATGACGGACTACAACTGGGGAACGGGCACCACCAAATATGCCAAAATATCGAGGCCTCTTGGCCTCCCTATCCTCTCTCTATCGGCCCCGCATACCCTCTAATATCTGAGTGATCTCTACCACCTACTGGTATGGGGTATCAGTCTCTAACTCTCAAGCCATGCTGAATCTAATACCATAGTTGAGCCCCTCGATAAATCGACGGACTCGCTCTCTGATTGTGGAAACTAAGGCTGGTGCATGTCTGGACAACTCACTAAACCTGACAGCATACTCCAACACGGTCATAGACCCAGGGACAACTTCTCAAACTCCATGCGCCATGCATCCCGAAGGCTCTGTGGAACAAACTCTCTCATGAACATCTCTGAACACTGAGCCCAAGTGAGTGAAGCTGCCTAGGCTAGGCTACCCAACTCGTACGCTCGCCACCACTGATATGTCGCTTCTTTTAGCTGGAACATAGTAAAAACAACCCCACTCATCTCCATAATACTCATATTGCATAGGATACGGTGGCACTCCTCAAGAAAACCATGTGCATCGTCTGAAGCTAAGCCACTGAAAGTAGGAGGGTAGTACTTCTTGTACCTCTCGATCCTGATCTGCGCCTCCCCAGATGCTGCTGCCCTAACCTCAAGCTGAACTGGGACAATCGGTTGCACTGGTAGGACCTCTAGGACCTGGTCAACATGGACTCGCTACTCTAGGGTACGTGCAGGAGGTGTCTGTGCTCCTCCCTCAGCCTGAGATGTGGCCGGTGCAAGTGGAATCAACCTCTCCTGAGTTAGAGTACCAAACATGCTCATGAACTGGGCGAGTGTTTCCTGAAGTGCAGGGGTAGCAATAGGCATCTCAGATGCCTGCCCTCCAACTGGAGCTACTAGTGGCTCCTCTGGCGCAGCTCGGGCAAGTGCTCTAGCTACACCACGTACCCGTCCTCGGCCTCTACCCTGGCCGCGTCCTCTTGCGGCTCTAGCAAGGGGCGTGGGTGTCTGATTGTCAAATCCAGTGGTGCGTGTCCTTAACATCTGTGAGAGAATAGAAAGATAAAGGTTTAGAATTTGAAGTCAAAAAACTCGCACGATAAGGAATCAAAGAAGTGAAGTTTCCTAACAGTTCCATAGCCTCTCAAAGATAAGTATAAATATCTTCGTACTGATCAGCGAGACTCTACTAAACATGCTTGTGACTCATAATACCTATGAACCTAAAGCTCTGATACCAACTTGTCATGAACCTAATTTCCCTACGTAGGATGCCATGATAGCACCTAGTCTTTAAGACTAGGTAAGCCTAACATACATGTCGAATGTAATTGAGATATTGATAAAGCCCTCAGATAACTCAACAACTCTCACAAAAGAACTCCACAACTCAATAGAAACAAACTCCCAAAATCCTGTGATATAAAGTCACAAGCTCTACAAGAGTATACTGAACATCCCTATACAATAGTATCTATAAAAGGAGAATGAAATAGAACTAGATAGAGGGTGACTCTGAGGTCTGTGAACATCGGCAGGTACACCTTGAAGTCTCCGAGTTAGAACCACTTACTCCAATGATTTCCTTGAAAATCACTCAAAAATGTAAGGCCCCGTAAAAATTTCACCTAGAACCCAGACTTTTTGGGTTGTACAGTGCGAGGGGAGTTGGAAGAAACGTTTTGCAAAACAAGGCATTTTTGAGGTCCACTATGCAGCCGCAGAATCACTTTGCGGACCGTAGATCCGCCGCAATATGCAACAGGGCCCAAGCTAAATTTTGAAGAGAATTTTTGTGGCCGATTATGCGGCTGCATAATCATTTCATGAGCCGCTCAATCTGATGCATATCCATCAAGAAGAATTTTGAGGGAGACTTCGCGGCGCGTTATGCGACCGCATAACTGTTCTACGGGCTCCATAACAACCGCAGAATTTAGTAGGTCAAGCCTAGTTCTGGGACCATTTTTGCGGTTCCCTTTGTGGTCCACACACTCATTTTGCGGTCTGGTCTACGACCGCAGACCCAGTTTCGTAGGCTTAAGTTTGGAAAACTTTTACCCGACCCTATTTCAATAAATAGACTTAAGGGTCCATTTTTGAAGGGAAATTCTGATATTTTACGAGAGAGGGGAGGACCTAGAGAGAGAAGGAGGAGCTCCAACACCTTCCACATAAATTCCTTGCTCAAGCCTTGGAGAATTCACTAAGAAAGCTTGCAAAATTGTCTACTAAAGAGGTAAGGTTCTAGCCCTACCCTTCAATTTCAAATTTGGGTTGGGAATAGGTAACGAGGAAAATGGTTTTAAGAATAAGAGTTGGTTAATGATGCATGCATGTGCCAATGAAGGTGGTAGGGAGGTTGTGAAGTATACATGGGTGACCTATTGAAGTAGGGATTGCTTGTGGGGTGAAGGAACATCACCATACGACCCTATAGTCGAATATGCCCGCCTAGTATTTGATGAAATGCTTAAATGAGCTGAACCCACGAATATCTTCCTAATTATGGTTCAATTTTGTTATGTCTCTAAATAGATTGAAGTTGATAGGATTTTCGGAACATTGTAGTAATTTAAAGAAAGCTCAAAGCGAGGTATGTTGTCTAAACTTCTCTGTTAGAATCGAATCCCTCGGTATTCTCGTAAGTTTCGAGTATGAAGGACCAAGCTCTTATTTCTCATGTTCCGAGTTATTCCTTATAAAGTTGACTATTTCGAATAAGCTTGTGTTGAAAGATATATAGTAAAACTATGTGCCAAATGCTCCTATCATATTATGTTCTCCTTCGGGAATGTGTTCAAATGTGACCAATGTGTCGAAATATTATGATTTCAATCATGTTTCAATTGCAAGTTATTATACCTAATTGTGGAAGAAAAGTCAATGTGCTTAAGAATCATGTTGCCCATATATAAACATAAAGTCGTGATTATAAATGCCCTTATTATTGATAATCCATAATGATGTTTGAAAAGTGAAAGGAGGGAGTATGAAATATGAAATATGGCCGACGTGCCAAGAACGAAATTATACTTGTGGCCACTAGTGCCAACGAAATGAAAAGATGTGTGAAATATTATGAAATAAGCTTTAATTACTTTTTATAATAAATATTTTGGGAGTATCATTTAGTTACCGGGGAAGGGTAGGCTGAATTAACCTAACCCCGAAACTATATGTGCCGGTGTAAGAGTGATTGAGGGGTAAATCCCCGTATTGATATGATGAGATTATTCCCCTTAGTAGGGATGATATTGATGTGATGAGATTATTACCCTTTATTGGGATGAGATTATTGCTAGCGAAATGTAATTTCGACCCACACAACATTTTGGTAAGACGGCTTAGCCGATCGGGCTGAGATCGGATGCCATGTCGCGCACATGGTGGTGTTATGATTGTATGTCTCTGGGTGAGACGGCTTAGCCGATCGAGCCGAGATCAGACTCCGTTCTAAAACCATGGTGGTGTATCGGTGCTAAAGATCTCCCAACCTAAAACATTGTTATTTACTTGAAATTTATCTTTCTCTTAACTTGACATTGTTATATTGTTTGAGGCTCTCATTGATTCCATGCTCTTTCTCATTGTAATGTTACTCGTTCTATTGAGAGGGTGTTTAGTCTCACATACTAGTACTATTTCATATGTACTAACGTCCATTTTGCCGAGGGCACCGCATCTTTAACGATGCATGTGGTTCTATAGCAGGTGGCATCGATCAATGATGGTGGTACACACTCTTCCCAGCTGACTTGGTGAGCCCCACTTCTTTCCGAGGTCTTGTATCTTTTGTTCCTTATGTATAATGTTTTGAGGTATAGCTGGGGCCTTATTGCTGGTACTATCATAGTACTCTTTTATATCCGTTAGAGGCTCCGTAGACATAGTGTGGGTTGTATAATTGTGTTGGTAAAGTCAAACTAGAAATGTTGTAATTTGTATCACATGTTTCCACCTCTAAACTATGAAGGTGTGAAGAAATATTTTGGGAAACATTGAATGAAGTTCTAATGGTAATTAAATTGATATTGTTAATATAATCTTCTCATTGTCTAATTAATGGAATACATCTTCACTTTATTCATGGGTAAGGTCAGGTAGGAAGCATCTAGTAGGCTTGCATGACCACGGTATCTTGGTTGAGCGCCGGTCGCGCTTCCTGAGGTCGGAGCATGACAGCAAAATTGCCACAAACCGAGCTCTCTAGGTCCAAAATATGAAAATGAGAATAAACCCTCAAAGACCTGTTTTCTGCCCAGTGATTCTCGCTTCTACGAGGCCTTAGCAGCATCTGTGGCTCCGTAGGCGAGGCCCTCACATAGGCCTCATAAATCTTGCACCTGCAGACTACTAAGTGCACTCGCCGGTCACGCTCCTCATGTCTGGTACAATCGCACCCGCTTCTGTGGAAAGATAGCCGCTAGTGCGAGTACGCTTCTGCGCATCCCTGATTCTCCTGCTGTCCCAGCTGGGTAGCCCCACTTTCGCTTCTGCAGCTCGAGGGCCGCTTCTGCGGTGCCGCACATGCGGCCCAAAGTGCGCAAGTGCGATTACACCAGACACAACAATGGTTAAGCAATAAACCAAGGTCCAAAATTATTCGATTTCAATCCGATTCATGTATGTCACGCCCCGACCACGAGGAGCGTGACCGACGCTCACCCGAGATAACCCAGCCGAGCAAGCCTAGTAGAGTTCCTTCTATCCAACTCACCCATAAATAAAGAGAAGGCAAACTTCATTAATTAACACCAAGAGGGTTCATGAACAACACTAATTCTATCACCATTTGTTACTTCATTTATAAACTCTCAAGATACATACACTTTCATAGTTGAAGTGGAATATGTAATACACATACGACATTACTATCTTGACCTTCCCAATACCAATACACAACCCACACCATGTCTACGGAGCCTCTAATAGATATAAAAGAGTACAATAATAGTGTTGATAATAAGGCTCCAGCTATACCTCAAAACATAATACACATACAACAAAAGATGCACGGCCCCAAAATGAAGTGGGGCTCACCAAGCCAACTGGGAAGAGAGTGTAGTGCTATCACTAGTTGATGCCCTCCGATGTGGAACCACCTGCATCTATTAAAGATGTAGCGCCCCCGGAAATAGGGATGTTAGTACATGTCGAAAACACCTATGCAAGGACTTGGAAATACAATATGAATATGATGAATCATGGTAACAATAAAAGGCTTAGTTAGTCGTTAAAGCCAAAACAAATTTATTAAAAGCTTTCAATAACATTTATAAATTCTTAAGTCGGGGATCCTCTACAACTACCTTTACACAAAGCGGCTCTACCGCCTCACCCCAATGTATGAGGGTGGGGGTACAATCACAATACCAGAAACTCTACACAAAGCAGCCATGTCGCCTCACCCCAATGTATGCGGGCGGAGGTGTATTCACAATATCATAAACTCTACACAAAGCGGCCCTTCTGCCTCACCCCAATGTATGTGGGTGGAGGTGTATTCACAATACCACAACTCTACACAAAGCGGCCATGCCGCCTCACCCCAATGTATGCGGGTGGAGGTGTATTCACAATGCCCCACTTCGGATTCCCAAAACGATAATAGTTGGTACAAAAGGGTTCCCTTTCAAATCAACCATTGGCACATTTAGCCTTAGCAAGAGTAAGTTCATAAGGTTTCATCATATGATAAATAAGTGTTTAATCACATTGATTTCATACAAGATCTTCTTCCCCAAAGGGGTATAACATAATTAAGTCAAAAATAGAGAATCATTAACACACGAGGGCTTTGACATGTTATGCCAATCAAAAATCAATTTTACTAGTTTGAATACCCCCACATCAATAGCGTTCTATATTCAAACTTCACACGATGGAGTTTTGTAAGAACTCGGGAATTCCAATACCAGAAAAAGAGTTTAGCCTTCATACCTCGCTTTGAGCTTTCCTTAATTCACTACACAGTTCCAAAAATCCTAACAATTTCGATCTATTTAGAGACATAGCAAAATTGAACACAAATTAGGAAGATATTCATGGTTTCAGCTCATTTGAGCATTTTATCAAACACTAGATGTGCGAATTTGATTACAAGGTTCTTCCACAATATTTCCTTCACTCCACAACTAATTCAATACCAAGAGTTTACTCATACTAGTTCAGTTACCTCCCCACCATCCTCATAGCTACATGCATGCATAAATAACAACTATCATACCTAAGAATCATACTCCAAATTACCCATCTTCTACCTAAACTCGAAATTAAAGACTAGGGTTAGAACCTTACCTCTTGGATGAAAATCTTGTGAGATTTCTTGTAGAATTTCAAAGCTTGGACAAGATGTTGATGGACAAAGCACTTGGGGCTTACTTCTCTCTCTATAGAACACTCCCCTCTTCTCTCTAAAATGACAGGTTTTTGCCTTCAAAATGAACCCCAAGGATTTTTAATGACAATAGGGTCGGGTAAAACAATTTAGAAAAATGAAGCCCCGACACAGATTTGCGGTCGCATATGCGACCGCATAATGCTTCTGCGGTCCGCAAAATGGACCGCATAATGGCCCTCTGAAATTGGGCACTTCTGCCTCACTTTGCAACCAGTCTGCGGTCCGCAGACCAGTTCTACGGTCACATAATGCACCGCATAACTCCTCTCCAGATATTTTTATGCTGGATCTGCGATGGGTTATGCGGCCTGCGAAATGATTATGTGGGCGCATACTGGATCGCATAATGGTTCAAAGATTTGCCCAAATTTTTGCTTCAGTCTGCGGCAGATCTGTGGTCTGTAGATCAGTTCTGCGACCGCAGAATGGACCGCAGAAACGCCCTACACCTCCAAGAATATTCTTCAATTCCCCAACGTACTGTTCAACGTATAAGTCTACCTCGGCATCACGAAACCCTGGGTTTTGGGTGAAATATTTCCGGGGCTTAAAATATACGGGGCCCCCGGGATGCCGTCCGAATATCCAACAAGTTTCAAAACACATAACGGACCTACTCGAGGCCTAAAATCACATAAAACAACATCGATTCTACGAATCGCAACCCAATTCAAGCCTATTAAAACCATGAACATCTAACTTCCAAAACTAACGCTGAATCATACCAAAACAACTCCGATTGACATCAAATTTTGCACCCAAGTCAGAAATTTCATGACAGACCTATTCCAACTTCCGAAATCAGAATCCGACCCCGATATCATTAAAGTCAACTCCCGATCAAACTTCTCAACCTTCCAAACCTCAACCTTCTAAATTTCGCCAATTCAAGGCGAAACAACCTACGGACCTACAAATCAACATTCGGACACGCTCCTAAGTCCAAAATCACCATACGAGCTATTGGAATAGTCAAAACTCCATTCCAGAGTCATTTACACAAAAGTCAAACTACGGTCAACTCTTTCAACTTAAGCCTCCAACTTAGGGACTATGTGTTCCATTTTACTCCGAAACTCACCTGAACCATAACCAAACACCCCCGGCAAGTCACATAACCATAATATAACATAGAGGAGGCAATAAATAGGGGATCGGGGCTAAAATACTTAAAACGGCCGGCCGGATCATTACATAAGTCCCACTTTATGTCGTTGCATGCACATTAACCCCAAGCCTTATACCGCCGCATGCGCGTCAATATCATATTACAATAATAATTCACACCACAAGTGCCCATATATCATATTTTGCCAACAATCAACAATATCAATATTTCTACAACAATAGTCCACGACTCTACCATAACGGGTACAAGAATATCAACAATAACAATGAATGTAAAAATGCTCAACAAGGAAGATGTTTCAACAATAACAATTTTGCCTCAACATGATAACGACTTTCACAACTTCAACACCAATAACACAAAAATGAGAGATAATGTATAACCACGATGTTAAACAAGAATAACTCGCAATGGAAGAGATAACGTGTAGCAATAACTTCAAATAATAGAAATCAACAAGGGAAGGGATAACATGATGAATAACTCCAAATAATGATAATCAACAATGAGAGAGATAACACAAAAAATAACTTCAAATAATTATAATCAACAATAAGAGAGATAACACGAAAAATAACTTCAAATAATGAAAATCAACAATGAGGGAGATAACACGAAAAATAACTTCAAATAATGATAATCAACAATGAGAGAGATAACATGTAACATTAATAGAGGCAACAGTTCAACTAAGCATGAGAGCAATTTATCAACTAGAATGTAGAACAAGTATTAACGAAAATATTTAAGGCATGTAGGGATAGACTAACTCAGGTAGAAATGGATTTATTATGAGAATTTAGAACATGATACTACAATTCATTTAAAGCATGGAAAAAGTTTAAGTAGCCTAAACCGGTCAAATACCACGTACAAACCGTGTACCGACTCATCACCTTGCATACACGAATTTCACATAGCACAAATGAATCAATAAATACCAATCCTAGAGAGTAGTTCCCCCACACAAAGGTAAGCAAGACACTTACCTCAACTAGGCCAATTCAACACTTGGAAATAGCTTTTCCCTTAAAATTCGCCTCCACACAGCTCAAATCTAACCAAAATCGACTTAATATCATCAAACAATGCTAGAAAAATGAATTACAATAGATAAAGCTAAGATCTTTACACTCTTCCCAAAACGTCAACAAAAGTCAACTTTGGGCCCCCCGGTCAAAACTTGTGTGCAATGGTAGATTTCGACTACCCATGACCCCACGAGTTCATATATGTGATTAGTTTCAAAATTCGAGTCCAAATCGATTCTCAAAACTCAATTTCTTATTTTTCTAAAACTTGGTAAAGCTTCACAAAATTTCACTTTGATTCACATGATTTTGATGTTAAAATCTAAGATATGTTAAAGAAAAATGATTAGAAATAGACTAGAATCACTTACCTAAGGTTTGTAGGTGAAACTTCCCTCTCCAAATCACCTCCTACCGAGTCCAGGGTTCAAAAATGAGAAAATGTGTTCAAAACTCACGTCTCCCAGCCCTTTAACCAGCCGCAGATGTTGCATTTGCGACATAGGGTTCGCATTTGTGAACCCTCGCAATTGCGGACCAGGGCTCACATTTGCGAACCCTGACAGCCTTAGCATTTATCGCAATTGCGATAGAGGCTTTGCAATTGCAAACTGGTGGGCATCGCAAAAGTGAACAAATGTTCGCAATTGCGAACTTAATCCAAAATCTACTACCTTCGCAAATGCGAAAAGGGAAGTCGCATTCATGACATTTGTCCCCCTACTGTCACCTTCGCAATTGCGAGACTGGAGCTCATAATTGCGATAACAGAGCACCAGCACACCAGCAGTCCAATTTCAGTCGAAAACCATTTCGAAACATGTTCGAAACTCATCCGAGCCCTCGGGGCTCCAAACCAAACATCCACACAAGTCTAAAAGCATCATACAAACTCACTCGCGCAATCAAAACACAAAAATATCATCTAAAACTACGAATCGAACACTAAAACACATGAATTTTAAAGTAAAGTTCAAGAATTTCTAAATTTACAACTAAACATCCAAATCATATCAAATCAACTCCAAACGACACCAAATTTTGCAGGAAAGTTCTAAATACCATAACGGACCTATTCCAAGTCCCAAAATAAAATTTCGAGCTCGCTAGCTTAAATTCAACCTATAGTCAATCTTTTCAACTTTAAATTGCCAAATCTTGGCAATTTAACATAAATTAACCTACAGACTTCTAAAATCAATTTCGGGCATACGCCTAAGTTCGATATCACGATACGAAGCTATTGGAGCCATAAAAATACAATTCCAGGGTCATTTTCACAAAAGTCAAAGTCTGGTCAATACTTCTAATATAAGCTTCTAAGCCAAGAATCAAAGGGTCCAAATCAATCTGAAAGCTTTCCGGAATGAAACTAACCAACCCCGCAAGTTATAAAATCATAAACACACATGTGTGAAGCATAAAAAGGGGGCAATGGGGCGCAATTACATATAATGACCGATCGGGTCGTTACAACTGCAAAGGCAATGATTACAAAAATAACAGAGAGATGAACGAATTAGAGCGAAAGAAAACAATAAAAAAACCCATAAACACAATGGGTCAGCAGGTTTTCCGGCAAGGCAACAATCAAAGCCAACAAGGCAGTAGCAGCAACAACGACAACTATTTTTAGGCGAGTTTTATGGCCATAACAGAAATAACGATCAAACGCATCCATCAAATAGTGGCAACCAAGAAATGAATTAAAACGTAAAAAATAATAAGTCAAAGAACATATAGAGCAGCAAAAGGGGACGAGGGAGGGAGGTTGCCGGAGTTAATGCCATTTCCGGTGAGTCGACAAATAGTCATGACAAAAAGCTACTTCAACAGTCACACCAGAGCAGCGACAGACGGAGGTGGTAAACAAAAGGTCACTAGCAAGCGTAAGTCCGACCAGATGTGGAGTTTTGGGGTTAGATCTTAAAGGATCTGAGTTTCCCCGCCATGTTTTTCGGTGGATGTACGGCCAGTGAGGAGCAGCGATAACAGTAGCTAAAGAAAGGGAAAGAGATGGTTACAGTGGTGGTTGTTGCCAGCCTACCGGTGAGAAAATCTGGCGGCGGCATTAGGTGGATGGAACCTTGAGAAAGAAAGAAGGCATAGAGTGAGGGAGTAGCGGCTACTCTCTCTTAATTTGAGAGAATGAGATAATATATATTAGGGTTTTGTCCCTTTTATGCAAAAAGCTTATGGGGTATTATAAAAATAAAAATATATTGTGGTGCATTTAGTATGTAGTTTATGTAGTGGGTGTAGGTAGAGAAATATGTGGTGCTCATTTAAAGTAAAAGTAAAGGTAAAGTATAAAAAAAACATGTGGTCTATATATAAAGCCACTAACTTAAAAATCATGGGCCGAATACCGGATACCCTTTATTTTATGTGTGTATATATATGTATCAGTGCAGTTTATTTACCTTATAGGAGAAGGCAAACCAATGTTCTTTACCTTTTGGATAAAGGTTTTACCCATTGGGTAAAAGGGTGTCATGTCAGATCATATGACATGTCATCAGGTGTCATGTCACATGTTTAGTCACATCAGGTGTTGACAAGACATGTGATTTGACTGGATTTGATCCGTATTTTGAACTAAATTATACTGGCTTCCGTGTAATAAATAGACTGTGCTACAAATTAAAAGATGGTTACTTAATTAAAAAATATGGCTTGCAGTATTTATTTAAAAATGCAAACTACTACAATAGCGATGTAGTAATTATTTTATTATTTTTTAAGTGATAATAAATTTATATAAAATTTCTAATATTTTGAGAATAGGATAATTATCAATAAATTATTTTGAATTTTTGAAAAATGCACGAAAGTTGTATTTAACTAATTGCAATAAAATGATAAAAATTCCTATATTTTGTAAAAACAAAATAGAAATAAATTGCATTAAGTTAAAAATTTAGAAAAATGCTATATTTTACCATTTAATGACTAGGAAGACTGCAGAAGTTAATTTTAAATATGGAGGGTTAAAATTGGGTGTCAACAGCTACCCCTTTTTGACCGTAGATGATGTAAGAGTTTTCGGACAATGAAATTGACACTATACTCAATTTTGACTCGACATGACAGAGTGGAAACAAAGGAGATTTTGAAGATTGTGACCGAACTCTGGTGTTTGAATTGCTTACATATCTTGGGTTGCACGAGAATCGGGTCGCGTATAGTTCTGGAATACAATTGAGTGCTACTTGAGGAATGTAGCCTCATGGAGTGGAAGACAAATGTCCGAGGACGAAAAAATCGTGTGATCTCGACATTGCTTCCAAGATTACCCAGTGTCGGACTGTGATGACACCGGGACGTAGAGGTTGAATGATAAGTGGATTTGCTTGTTTAGATTTTGATGCGTACGACCAGACTCGGTGTTGAGTTTCATATGATGACACTGGGTTTTATTCTGACTATGGGGGGTCGAATTACCTACACACCCCATGTGAATGGGAACATAAGATGAATGATACTTGGGGACATGTCGCCAATTGCTATTGGAAAACTCGACGTCTGTCCTCAAAATCTGCCACAGTTTATTTGCTAGAAGATAATTTCACGTTGTGTCGCGTCTTTGATCAGGAGAGTTGACAAAGTGTAGACTATGCTTCTTTTTTATTTGATAAAGATGGATTGTAATGGCTTGAATGATGTATGTGGATGTGATGTGAGGGTGATGAAATAGGGTCCCAGGTTGGAACTCTAATTCGAAAGAGAACCGGGCTAGATACCGGGCCAAAGTGATCGGAGCACTTTGTATTTAAAGGAAATTCGGGCTGCGTATCGGTCTGAAGTAACAGAGCACTTTGGATTTTGAAGGAAATCCGGGCTGAGTACCGGTCCGAAGTGATCAGAGCACTTTGATGTTAGACGGGTTATGTCACTGTTCCGATGTGATATCGAAGAATTTGAATGTAAAATCTGTTGTAGTTACGATTCCGAATAGATATCAGAGCATTTGAAATATAAAATACTTGTATTAGAAGGTGGGCGCCTATAAAATTTGAACTTTGAAATAAAATTCCTATTGTTCAGGAGGGCGCCTGGAAAAGCAAGAAGCTATTTTTTCTATGTAAGAAAATCGATGAAAATAGTTCTGCTTGTCTTTTTGTACTTTTCTATATTTTGCTATTTTTGTAGAGAATATTTGAAAGTTTTAAGAGTGAAGAAAAACTGTGATTTATTGATCAATCATTTTTTACTTTTGTTGGTACCAACAATTAGTCTTGTGTATAAGAATTTCCACCATATACTTTCGAGCGAACCGAGATTAGCTTATAAGTAATTCTTATAGCTTTGAGTGGTACCTCATGTATACCTAAGTATCGGCAAGATTTGTTCGTCTTGCTTCAATCAAAGATTTTGAATTCCGCTTGTCCTCATGTTTCAAGTGCCCTCACCAAAAGAAAGTCCTAAATTTCACACATTTTTGAAGTATTTTAATTTTTTATGACATTTTGAGAAGTACAATCACACTCAGAAAAATGTTCAATGCATGCAGTTGAGATATCATATCCTTGACCCTTATGTGAGTATCCACTAATGTGAGAACACTTTGAGTAGGATCATGTAGGGCTTGTTATTAGCTTGTAATTTAGGCTTGGGGACGGTAGGATATTTATTTGGGATAAAAGTGACCAATTCCTCCTTGAGCACTGCACTGTATCCGTGTTTCTGGCATTCAGACCATGCTTCGGTTCTTCATCTTGTTTGGCTCGATGTCACTTTCTTTGTTTTGACTTCTCTTTGAATCTGTTGGAGGTTCTTCTTCCATTTTTGGAAGTTTTTCCTTTTTTTTTTCTTTTGACGTTTCTTCGGCTTTGTAGGGGTTTTTCCCTTCTTATTGGAGATCCTCCGCTTTGAATCTGTGGAGTTATATCCTCTCATTTATTTTTTCTTTTTTTTCAAATTCGCAGAAGTTTTTTCCTTCTTGTTGGATCCTTCTTTTGAATTTGCGGAGTTTCCTTTTTCGTTTCTTGAAGTCATGTCCTTGGTTGTCTTGGACTTTGCATCTTTCGCCTTTTCATGCTTGTCGCCTTCACTTTGGTCTTCATCCGAAGTTACACATTTTCAGTGCGTGCAAAGAGGTTGGGCCAAGAGAGGGGTAGTGCTCTTAAATACAAAGAAGGGTATAGGCTAAGATGTGGTTGTCCAAGAAAAAGGCTTAAGGCTCAAAGGGGGAATGCTAGGGATTAATGTCATTTGGTGGGCTCGAAAGGCTCAAATGTGTCGAAGAAGGCCTACGATCCTTTCCTAAACCAAGAGTTACCTAGGATTTTGCCTCAACAGACATTCGGGCAAAGTTCTAAATCTACAATGCCATGCAATGAATTTTGAATATAAAGCTCACCATGCAATGCACATGAAACAATGAGGTCGACTTTTGTTCATACCGTAACTATAAGCATAGGATCTTTTCAAGCCTCACTAGGCATAATTAAGAGGTACCACAGGAATCTATGGTTTACCACGAAGCTGATTCTCTCTATCATACCCCTTTTAACACTTGTTTTTTTCTCATGCACACTCCTAATTATGTTGCTACCAACCAAGTCAATATATTGATGATAATTGTTTTTCCTTTTTCTTTTTCTTTCTTCGCTTTTTTTTTCTTTTGTCATTTTGGATAGATGGGACCAAACCCGAGGAAAGGTTCCTCTTTTTTTTGTTTTTTTTACTTAATCAATTTTTGTGATTTTTGATAAAGAGAATTGAACCCAAGAAAGGTTCTTGCTTGAATTTCTTTTTTGATTTTCCTAAGCGAACACAAGGAGGGCTTTGGTCTCTTTTAGGAGCATTGAATTTAAAACATGCTTTGTAGTTACCGTTCCGAAGCAATATCGAAGCATTGAATGTTAGGCGGGCTTTTTAGTTACCGTTCTGAAGCGATATCGTAGCATTTGAATGTTAGACGATCTTTGTGGTTACCATTCCAAAACGATATTGGAGTATTTGAATGTTAGACGGGCTTTGTGGTTAATGTTCCAAAGCAATACCGGAGCATTGAATATAAAATAGGCTTTGTAGTTACCGTTCTGAAGCGACACTGAGCATTTGAATGTTAGACGGGCTTTGTGGTTACTGTTCTAAAGTGGTATCAGAGCGTTGAATCTCCACGCGATGGGACTATTTGACTGGAATTGAAATCTCCACACGATGGGAGTGACATAAATGTAAATTTTCACATGATGGTAGTGACAGGAATGTAAATCTTCATACGATGGGAGCAACAGGAATGTAATTCTCCACACAATGGGAGCGACGGGAATGTAAATCTCCACGTGATGGGAGCGACATGAATGTAAATCTCCACGCGATGAGAGTATAATTTTTTTTCATTGAAAGAAAGGATCGACTCCAGGATGGATTCTCGATTGATTATTTTTTTGCTTTTGAAAGATTTGGAACTGAACCCATGACTGATTCTTCATTCCCTTTCCTTTTGACTTTTTTTTTCTGAAAGATGAGACCAAACCCGAATGAAGGATCTTAACTTTCATTTTGAACTTCCTCTTTTGTTTTGAAAGGATTAAACCGAACCCGAAGGAAGGGTCTTGACCTTTTTTCTTTATTTTTTGAATAATGAAACTGAACCCGAAGGTTGCCTACGTATCTCGTTGAAATGAGAATCAGGTCAAGTATAGTTCAGGGAGATTAGAAATAGAAGAAAAGCATTTTTGGACTTTCATTTCATTTATTTTAATTACCTTAAGGGAGGCTTATAAGGAAGATATTGTTTGAATTTTAAATTTGACGTCTCCAAGAAATACTTCTAGAGAAGCAATAAATAGAGATATATGCATGTTTGATTTTTTGGAAGTGATCTTTTGTGAAGATCTCCGGTCGAATTTGACCCAAGTGGCTAGACTTGAACGATTCGTCTAGCTAAGGACGAGGAAAACCTGACCCATGATACGTTGCCTACGTATCTTGACATGAGGTCAAGAATCAGGTACGCGTAATTCGTGAAGAGCGGAGAGCATAAGATGTATGGTTCTCAACACTTCTTTTACTCTCCTATTTTTAAAGAATTGCAACTACTATATTAATTACATCAAAGATATGTATAAAATGCAACGGTATAGATGAACTCGGAGAGATGCCTCGTTGTGCCCATGATTGGATGTGGTATAATCTTGGAGTTGAAGAGTGACTCCATCCAGAAGATATGCCCCCAATTGCTCTTTTGAACGGTTACTTTGATGCTCTCTGCCCATTTGTGAGATAGTAGTTATCTCCCAATTGAATGCGAGGGTGTCTTGTTGCGACCTTCAGATGGTTTGCATGAACCATTTGGTGATCGTCCCTGGCTATTAGTCGGGGCAATTATCCTATCCAGATATAAAAATATGGTGAGAGTAGTGCCGGCATAAAATGTTGGAATTATGAAGCATGATTGTACAACTAACACTCCACTGGTTTTTCGATTGGCGTTCCACAATGTCTGATGTCGGATTTTATTTTCCCTGTAGTCCCAGGATGATGCACCTTTTGGCTGTCCAAGGGAACTATTTGATGATCATCCCCGGTTGATAACCTAGAACGAAATTCATATCAAAATATAAAAAGTGGTGAGAGCAGCGAAGTCATGAAAAATGATGAAGTTGATTGCAAAACCACTACTCCCCCTGACTATCACATTGATGCTCCACAAAGTCAAAGGCCAGATGAAATCTCCCGTGAAGTGCCCAGGAAGATATTCCTACATAACTCAGAGGAGAAAATGTTAGAGTCCTTTTCAAAATGTATTACAGAATTGAGAGGGTGCAGAGTTAGGTTGTATGGCCAGTGATGTAGTTGATGGTGGATGGAATCTTGATCTTTGCATTCTTTGACAGTTCCAAAGATAATATTGTCCCTCCTGCGTTCAAAGAAAATATTTTAGATTTAAGGGTGGGAAATCGATTTGCGTTGCCTCGAAGCTTTGCTTGTTCTTCTTTGTTTGCTAGTCGTGCGAGTATGACTCCTCTTGAAAGCAGGCTACAAACTTGCCCCTGTAACAAACTAGGTTGAATTGTATTGAATCCTTGATTTTAGGAAATGGGAGTGAACACCATGGCTCCGTAGCCAAATGTGTGAAGAAAGGACTTGTATCTCGTATTTTGGGTTTTAAGTCAAGTGCGAGTTAGAGTAAGGTTGACTTGGTATTTTGATGTTTGGATTTTGGATGAAATTTGGTTAACTCTCTTGTAGAATTCATGGTTGAGAGCATCATCGCACCGTTCCAAAAGAACTACCCTAGTTTTCAGTACTTAGGAAATTATTTTGAAACAACAGGGAGACTGAATCCTTATGTAGGATTGCCTACGTATCCTACAAATATAAGAATCGGGTCAAAACGTAGTTCAAGCCAATTATTGGAATTATGATATATGTATGGTTGTCATGAATAGATGATTTCTGCTTTATAGAAATATGGTTTGGAAGTGAAGTTATGGTTTCCTTTAGAAAGACGAGAATTTTGGGTGGGTGGGTGGAGACTGGTAGATTTTGAATAAGAGATAGACGATAGCATAGCGCATGGATCTATCTCAGATGATGAAAACCAGTGAAAGTGTGAGGTATGATTGAGAAGAATACGTCAAATCAGTGAAAGATGTACCAATCTAGATTGACGTATCTTTGAAAAGGATGGCAGAATCTAAGTGATGGTGTGATTATGGTGGATGGTCATGAAGACCGGAATGGGTATGTGCATTTGAGAGATTCAAGGTTGAATACAAGTCAACCAAAATAGTCAGACAGAAAGAGAACCTGGTGGTGGACAACAAATAGAAAGTATATGTGGCAGATAAATAATACATAACAATAGCAGATAAGGAATATATAACACATAAAGAATGGGTAACATATAAATAATATGGAATAAGTAAAGGATATGTAACAATTAACCGAGCTAAAGCAAGTTGCAGGATCATATGTACAGTGACCTAGGAATTTATAATGACCCGACCGGTCGTTTTGAGATTTAGCCTTCAGTTCAATGATTTAAGGTCTTGAGAAGATTCATATTATGTATTATTACTTGCGTGTATGGTTGGTTTTAGTTTTCGGGCGATTCAGGATTGATTTGGAAGAATGATCTTTGTTTAGAAGTTTAAGTTGAAAATATTGATCGAGGTTTGAATTTTGTAAAAACGACCCTGAAATGGTATTTTGATGGTTCTGATAAGTTTGCATTGTGATTTTGGACATGGGCGTGTGCCTAAAATTGAATTCAGAGGTCCCTAGGTTTATTCGGCACGTTTTGCCGAAAGTTAGCAAATTGAAGGTTTACAAATTTCTTCGGTTTTACTATGGTTTGTCTTTATGGCAATTGGGTTCGGACTTTAGTTTTGGGACTTGGAATAAATTCTTTATGTTATTTGGAACTTGTTTTCAACGTTTGGCGTCATTTCGGGTTGATTTGTTAAGAATCAGATGCATGGTTGTGTTTTTGGAAGTTCTTGAGTTTCAATGTTAATTTCATACAGTTTGATGTCTGATTCGTGGTTCTGAATATTATTTTGATCACGCGAGCGAGTTCGTATGGTAGTTTTAGACTTGTGTGGATGTTTTGTACGGAGCCCTGAGGGCTCAGCTGAGTTTTGGATGCATCTCGGAGTGTTTGGAAGAGTTTTAGTCTTGCTAGTTTTTGAACAGGTGCTTCAAGTCTTGCAAATGCAAGATTTTTTCACATTTGCAAGGTGGGAGATCTCAATTGCGAGGTTTGCTGGGGTCTGTCAGGTTTTCATTTGCGAACACATTGTTCGCTTTTGCGATGGGGGCCTGGGCTGGGCTGGATCGCATTTGCGATCATCATGGTCGCGTTTGCAATGTGTTCCTTATTCGCATTTGCGAACTTATTGTCGCATTTGCGACATTAGCAGGAGTGTGATGAGCGTCTCTTTTGCGATCATTCTTTGCAATTGCAATGTTCGCATTTGCGACACCAGCGCCTGAACATAAGGATTGGAAGACGGGATTTTAGTCTCATTTTCATATCTTTGAACCCTAGACTCAGTAGGCGATTTGGAGAGGGGATTTTCAGATATAATTATTGGGTAAGTAGTTTTGATCAAGTTTTAACTATATTACATGCTTATATATGTAAGATTTAATAAACATCAAAATTTTGAGAATCAAAGTAAAATTTTGGGAAATTTTATCTATGTTTTGAAAAATGAAACTTTGGGATTTGAGAGTCGAATTGGACTTGGATTTTGAAACAAAATACATATATGAACTCGTGGAGTTATGGGTTGTCAAGATTTACCCTTGGACTCGAGTTTTGACAGGGTGAGCCCGGGGTTGACTTTTGTTGACTTTTGAGTAATTGTACAAAGATCATAGCGTTACTTATTGGGATTGGTTTCTCTTGTATTATTTGATGTTATTAAGTCACATTTTGTTATATTTGAGCCGAGTGGAGGTGAATTGTATAGGAAAAGCTATTTTTGAGTGTTAATTTGGCCTAGTTGAGGTAAGTATCTTGCCTAACTTTGTGTGGGGAACGAGTGTGTACCCGGGCTTATATGTGAAAAATTGATTGGTTTAGACTTTTAGGTTACTTTATGCATTTAATTAGAAGTTGTTAATACTTGATACATCTTTCATTGTCGAATTCATTCTTATATGCTTAGATTGTAGCCGTTATTTCATGCTCTGTCTTCCATTGTCAAATTTACTCCTATATGTCTTAATTGAAGTTACTATTATTTGCTATATCTTTCATTGTCAAGTTTATTCTTATATGCTTTAATCGAATTTGTTAGTACATGTTATATCTTTCGTTGTCAAGTTACTCTAACATGTATTTAATTGAGGTTGTTAGCACACGTCATGCCTTTCATCGTTAAGTTCATTCTTAAGCAAGTAATTGAAGTTGAAGTTATTGAGAGCTATTAACATGTTTTAGTTTAAGTTGTTGTTTTATGGAGTATCCTTCATTGTTGAGTTAATTCCTATTTTATTTTGTCATTTCGTGAGATTCTTGTACACATTATGGTTGAGTCGTGGGCTATGTATTGAGGTAATATTGGTATAGTTGATTTTGGCAACGTTGTGGCCTATAGGTACGTGTGGTACGAGTATGTCGTGTTATTGTGATGTTGGCATATATGGATTTGTTGTGTGGTTTGATTGGTGTTATGCGGAGCATAAGGGTGGCATTTCACTATTGTTGATTGTGCGGAGTGATACGGGTGGCTATTGATATATTTGTCTTGGCGGTATGATATGCGTGGCTATTGATATATTGTCTCGGCGGAGTGATACGGGTGGCTATTGATATATTGTCTGGGCGGAGAGATACATGTGACTATTATGTTTATTGTCAGGGCAGAGCTATACGGGTGGCTAATATAATATTGTCAGCACGGTGGGATAAGGGTGGCTAGGTCAGGGTTAATACGTGATGGCCTTGGGCATATTATTGATGATATTCGTTTGATGGTGTGGTCTACCTTGTGTGGGTAATACATATTACGTGACTTGTTGTGTCATTTCTAATGAACTAATCGATGTCTTTGATATTACTTGTTGACTTGGATTGTAATAGCACACTCGCACAGGCATACACCGTAGCATGTCATTTATACCAGTTCAAGAGTATGAAACTTGAAAATTCATTGATCATGCACATGTATTCTTGTATGTCTGCTTACATTGATATATTGGGCATGTGACCACACTGGGTGGATTGTGATAGTGAGCCTATAACTGTCGGATTGAGATATTGGCACATGAGTTATCCGTGCAGCACGTGAGTTGTTCGTGCAGATGTGATTGATAATATAGGCACGAGGTGCCATGTATATATGATTTGTGATTTGTGACTTGTGGCTTGTGGTTATGAGATGTGGTACCTCGGGGTGTTTCTATGATAACATTGTGTTAGGTAGGCTTGATTAATTGGTTGTTATTTGTTTTTCTTATTTGGCTTCACTTGTACTTTAATGGTGTTCTGATTACTTTACTATTTTACCACATGTTTATCCCTTGTTGACATTTACTGTTTCTTGCTCTCATTATATACTGATATACTGCACAGGTTATTATGTCTAGTAGGTGTCTTGACTTGTACCTCGTCACTACTTCACCGAGGTTAGTCTTGATATTTACTGGGTACTAATTGTGGTGTACTCATGCTATGCTTCTGCATATTTTTATCTAGATCCAGGTGTTGGAGGCTATGGACCCATGCAGTGTTAGCTTCTTTGATCAGGATTCAAGGTTAGAACTTGGAGAGATCCCCAGCAGAGTCGTCATATTATTTCACCCTATTTTTCACAAGTTAAAATAACATACAACTTATAGCACTCTATAAGGTTATTTAGAGTTTAGAGTCGCCACTTAGTATTTAAGGTACACTAGGAACCTATACTACACTATATAATGTACATTAAATTATGGTATGCTAAAGCATTGAGATTCTAGGTAAGGTTCAAATTATCTCGAGGGGAAGGTGTCAGGAATCCCTCAAGATCTACAAAATGTGATTTCGGTGGATTCGATCAAATAAATGAGGGACTGAGTAAAGAATGATTAATTTGATATATACAAGGAATAGTAAAGTAGTTCGAAGGAAGAATAATTGAACATGAGCGTCAAAATACAAGGAGATAGTGGCAGGTTCCTGCCACCATCCACGGGCCTTGCCCTCAAGCTGAAAGGTGGTGAAGTCCACCACATTAGTAGCTAATTTTTATATGTTGTAAGACTTGGGCTTCATCTAAATAAATGAACTCAAATAATTAAAAAGAAATGAGCATGAAATAAATTTTATTTCTTTTAGTTTTATTTAATTTCTATTTTTACTTGTCCGCGAGTGGCATGTTTAGGCCGGCAACACAAGGTAGGCAAATATTAGGACATTCTATTTTATTTTTTGAGGCTAGAACTTGGCCCTTAGTTATTACTTATCCGAGGAATGCCTTGAGGAGCATGTAAATATTTTATCAGGAAAATGCCATGCAGTGCATATATTTGGAGTTCATGACGAACATCGTGGAGGAAGTATAGTGTAGGTCTTTAATTTATTTTTCTTTTTATTTTCTTTTATTTAGGTAGGGACAATCTCAAACCTCTTTTGTGACAATCATTGGTTTGGTTTTCAGGTGATTCGGGATCGATTCGGAAGAAGGATTCTCATGTTACAAGATTTGAGTTGAAAGGGTTGACCAAGTTTGACTTTTACATATTTGACCTCGGATCGGAGTTTTGATGGTTCCGTTAGGTCCGGAGGGTGATCTTGGAACAAGTAGATATTTGTGAATTAACTAGATGAATCGTAGTTAAAGAATGCAGTGGAAGAATTTGTTTTATGCCCAGAGGTAAACTATTTTGAGTGATAGGCTAAAAGAAAAGGAAAATTTACTTTAAAGTGATTGGCCGAAAGTGGGAAAGAATTACCTTTGAATAGTTTTTATGTAATGAATAGGGTATGAAAAGAGTTGGTTTAACATTTACAAGAAAATTAAGAAAATAAATTAAATAAAGGACAATTAATTATGGCAAGTATTTATATTTATGTGCATATGTAGCAAAAGGTAAATGAACAAAGTGTATGTAATAATTTACATTTTGAAGATCGGTGCACAAGACCTAGAGAGAAGAATTTGGTATTTTAATGAATAGGTTAAGTAAGTAAAAGTGGATAATGTATGCATTTGACTAAATTGCAAAATATAATAAAGAACAATAAAGAAGACAAGGTTAAATGATATATAAACACTATGTCTTGCGCTTTTAACTTAAAAACTAAAATATGAAAGGATTTTATTTTAAAATGAATGAACAAAATATAAGAAGTTGTTAAAGAAATAAAGATATGAGAGAATACGTAGTATAACAAACTCAGCCCAAAGAACTAATCTAATGTTAAAGAATTGGTTTGTTGCATGACTTTATAGCTAGCTAACGAAGAGTTGATGCATAAAACTAATTATCTCAAATATAGTAACAATCAAGTAAGAAAAACCTATTATTTTCATGAAATTGTATAAAATCTAACTAGATTATTTTATAAGCACACATTTACATTTGAAACAAGCTAGCTAATAACAAAATATGTTAATCGCATTATGTAATTGACGAGCGCAAAATACCACATAATTACTCTCGCTAGTCAAAGATAGTATAGTATAATATCGAATCCACAAGGATTGGGGTTAAATAGTATTTTCGTAGTTTCTAGCTTGATTCCTATCCAGGAGAATCAACAATTGAGATTTATATGATAAATAACTAAAATTAACTAAGAATCTAATGCTATTGACTGATGATTATCGAAACAGGGAATAAGCAAAGAAGGTTATCAATGGGAGAAGATAGGGTTTTGATAGGATAGGTGCAAGATAATTGTTCGGGATCTAACTCTAGATAATTCACTTCTAATGTTCAAGCAAGTCTTTCGAATTCACTCAATTATTAGTTCAAACGTTCAGCAAAAACTACTCTATCGATTAAGTTTTAACCTCACAAGATGAACCAATTTAAGATCGTGAAGATATGCAAGAATGTGTAGTGGATTAGTCTTTAGGAGAACCTCTCTCGATTATCCTCCTAACTAGGTTTAATTAATGATTCAACTAGCCTATTTCGATTACTAAGAAGAATTAATAAACTCGACCAACAAGATAATGCAACGATATCACAAGTTACGACTCTCTCGATTACATGAACTAGTGAATGTAGATGCAATAATTAAATTATCCAAAAATACTTCAATGCATAAAACTAGAGTTATAATCCACAAACAATCATCAATACACCAAATCCATCAAACCCTAAAGATAACTACTTCATAGATATGGAGTAATTCATCACAAATATGTTTAAAGTAAAGGAAAACATAAAACGATCCAAACTCGAGACTTGAGTGAGGATTGAATGATGAACACCTTGTGCTTTTGCTTCTCCAACTCCTCTTTAGCCTTCCTAGGTCTCCAATATGTCAAAAGTCCGGAAAATAATATTGTTTCATGTATTTATACCGAGTAGTGTCGGGCCCAGACGAAATCACCTTCTCCTAGCCGAAATAGGAAAATTACTCTATAAAAATTGCACAGGCGGACCGCATGGGGCGACACGCCATGCGGGGCATTAGTGGGGAAATCCATAGACTTGTTTCTGACAGGCAGCAGGAAATTGTACACGCGCGGCGCCCCACGCACTGCGGCAGTGGGGTTTTCTCAGAGTACAAAATTTTCCTTGTTTTTTGTTATCCAGATGTGATTCTCGACCCCCGAACACGATCCCGACTTAATCTCTTGGGCTTTTACTCAGACTTCAAAGATCCAAATCACTCAAATTCATTCCATAACATCTACATAGCTCGGAATCACTCCTACAAGGCATAAGACACACAATAAGTGCAAAATACTATCAATTAAAGTTCAAAACGAATAAAGTGCAGTAAATTGAAGTGCAATAAGCGACTGAAAATATGAGATTATATCCTACCATAAATACCCCACACTTAAACCATTGCTCGTCCTCGAGCTATCAAACTACACTTCATAAAGACACGGCCTTTTTAAACAACTCTCCTAACTCATCACACCAAGAATATTTAAAGCAGATTACGTACAATACCATAACATCCTAGCCTCAAGATTTGACTCAAAAGCACCACACATTTTTATAACCCGCTCACTTACTCTAACACAGAGGTCAAGCATTACCTTTCCTTCGTGAATCAAGTTCCCTCACACCACAATAGAGAGTAGTTCCATACACAATGAAATTTAAGAACAATTAGGAACTCAAGATAGAAAGAATTCACTCACTCTCAGAAATAACATTCGTATGCCACAATATATGGGCTTGCCCGTAGTAGTCATTCAGTCAAGGATCAAGTAGGACTTTCACTGGTTGTAATATAGGTTGGGATAGGTAGGATACATTTAGATATAAGAGTGACTACACCTCCCTAAGATCTTTAATACATACATTTCATTGTTCAAAACCCCAAACCTATATCAAACCATAAATCCACCTTCACATCAATATACATCAACTCCCTACTTCTTTAAGAACAAATACATCAAGAGTTATCACTATCAAGGAATATGTTTTTCTTCACAGTACAACTATTTTTTTCAATTTCTTTTCTTATTCAATTCAAGTGGCTCTTACTTTTTCAAAACATTGCACTTTTCTCCTTATTTCAATAGTTCCATTCAAAAGCCAACCCAACTACCCCCCACTTCAACTTTTACAAAGTTTATAATAAATTTAAGTGCTCAAGAGAGGTACAAGGTTCAAATGGATGATCAATTCAAACAAATGGTTAGGGCTTGTAATGTGGTTTCCAAAGAAACAGGCTTGCAGGCTCAACGGGGTTAACTAAGATACATAACAATTAGATGGGTAATAGCATATAATTGGCTCAACAAAGAAATGCCTAGATCACTTTCAAGACCGAATAAAACTACTATTTCGCTTTGCAAACACACAGGGCAAGTTCTAGACATCAAATGCAATGCACCGAATAACACAAAACCTCACACACACACGGCACATAACTCACTCAAGATTGGATTATCAAGACACTCTAGTCAAAGCAGTTAAGCAAAGTTAAGATCAAACAATTTAAGGTACTTATACAAGAGTCAAAAACTGAGCCTAAGAATCACAACTAAAGCACTCACTATTCTCAAGGCATAATAAAGTTAAGAGACATTGTCTTCAATTCAATTCATAGCCCAAGGTTTTCTACTACTCTACAAAACAAAAACTAACTACACCCGGTTCAAATAAAACTCTTGGAAAAGAACCGCGGCACAAAGAAAAACCAAGGGGGAATTATTACACTACCTAACAAAGAAAATCTTTTTGTATGTTTCTTTCGACTTTAACCCCTCAAGAAACAGGTCGAATGATATCCATCGTAGGCAAAATTCGAAAAATTTTCAATTTTTATGGTTTTTTCAATTTATTTCTATCTCTAACTACTAAAACAAAAACTACACTAACACATATATATACAACATACAACATATCCCCCACCCCACACTTTAAGTTGTGGCATGTCCCCATGATACACAATTAAAAAGAGTAAGGTAAAGGAAACTTCCCTGAACATCTAGTTTGGGCCTGAGTCGAAGTCGGGATCCATTTCTTGCATTCGAACTAATGCGCACATCCATGAAGATAGCTTCTTCTCAGCCTTTTTGGGGCATACCCTATACTTATCTTTCTCACTCGCCGCAGCCTTCTCTTTTGAGCCCTTCACTTTTGTTACGTCCTAAAACCGAGGAGTGCGACTGGCGCTCAACCGAGGGAACCCGACCGAGCAAGCCTGTTAGATTTCATTCTACCCAAACTCATCCACAAATGGAGATAATACATATTTTCAGTAATTAGACAAAATGGTGTTCACGTCTACAATACCAATTCATTCTACATATTTTCATTCTACCCAAACTCATCCACAAATGGAGATAATACATATTTTCATTAATTAGACAAAATGGTGTTCACGTCTACAATACCAATTCATTTCCAATATCTTCATCATTTTTAAAGTCTCAATGGACAAGTAATACAACCACAACATAATATATTTTTTCTTCCCCAGCACCAATACATAACCCACACTATGTCTATAGAGCCTCTATAGATAAAGATGAGTACAACGATAATGCTGGCAACAAGGCCCCGACTATACCTCAAACAGAATACACAAAGAACAAAAGATACATGACCCCGGGATGAAGTGGGGCTCACCAAGTCAGCTGGGAAGAAGGTGTGCTGCTATCACTGATCAATACCTCCTGATGTGGAATCACCTGCATCTATTTAAAAGATGCAGCGCCCCCGACAAAAGGGACGTTAGTACCGTCGAATAGTACTAGTATGAAAACTAAACACTGATTTAAGAATTCAGAAATACAAGATGAATATGATGAACCAGTGCAGCAATAGAATAATATAGATAACTTCTTAAACTATAGCGAGCTTATTAAAAGCTATCAATAACATTTATAGGATTTAAGATGAGATCTTCTGTAACCATCTTCACACAAAGCGGCCCTGCCGCCTCACCTGATGTATGCAGGTGGAAGTGCATCAACGATACCAATACCAACACAAAGAGTTTATGCCGCCTCACCCCAATGTATTCGGGTGGAGGTGAATCAACGATACCAACACCAACACAAAGCGGCTATGCCGCCTCACCCCAATGTATGCGGGTGGAGGTGAATCAACGATACCAACACCAATACAAAGCGGCTATGCCACCTCACCCCAATGTATGCGGGTGGTGGTACCACAATAATACCAAAACTATACACAAAGCGATCGTACCACCTCACCCCAATGTAAGCGGGTGGAGGTGCAGTCCCACAATACCATCATCCCTACACAAAGTGGTCATGCCGCCTCACCCTAATATATATGCGGGTGGAGGTGTATCACAATCACAATCTCTATACCATAATCCCCACTCAAAGCAGTTATGCTGCCTCACCCCAATGTATACGGGTGGAGGTGTCTCACAATCACAATCTCTATACAACTTGGCATAATAACTTTCACATAAATCACGACTAGAAATTATAACATGTGGATAAGTAATCCAAAGTTTGGGACACATCCTCAATTTATAATGCAATATGATAAGAGCATTTGAAACACGAATTGAACATATATCTTCATCACAATACTTATCGGAATATCCCTTTTGTAATCAACATCTCGGAACTTACAAGGATATTGGGAATTCCAATTCTTAAAGAAATGTTTAGCCAACATACCTCATTTGAGCTTCCTTACACTCTAAATGTTCCGGAATTCTTAGAAACTTCAATCTATTTTATAAATATAACAAACTGAACCAAAATTAGGAAGATGATCATTGTTCTAGCTCATTTGAGCATTTTATCAAACACAAGGTGTGCATAAGGTTTCAAGGCCCTTTTATGGAGAATTCCATCATCCCACAACCCAATATTTACCATGCCTAGTGCAACAATCTTCCTACACCCCTTGATATTACATGCATGTAAATAAACAACCCTCTTGCCCAGAAATTATCTTGCTACTTATCCAATTCTACACAAAATTCGAAAGTGAGGGTTAGTGTGTTGAATCTTACCTCTAGGATGAAGACCTAGTGAGTTTCCCTTCTTAATCTTCCAAAACTTGGGCAAGAATTGAAGAACAATTATTGAAGAACACCTTCTCACTCTAGGGCACTCTCTCTCACTCTAAAATATCAGATTATAGTTCAAAAATGGCCCAAAGAGTGTATTCAACGAAGTAGGGTTGGGTTTTAAAAACCCAAATATGGAGCTCTGGAACGGTTCTGTGCGACCGCATATCAGTTGCATAATTGCTGACAAAAATGATCAAAAATCTGTCTGTGTATGCACACTATACGGTCGCATAGTCGACCGCATAGCTGCTACCAAAATGGCCCTCTCCTGCTCACTTCTGCGGCCATTATGCGGCCCATGAAACATTATTTTCTTTGCAAATTTTATCGGGCTTTACACTTAAGTAGTTCGAAATTTTTCGAGGTGTTACAACTTTCCACTCAATACTTGCAGTTGGCTTCTCCTTTCTCATCCCCGTTTATACATTCATCTCGAAAGTTACTGTCTACTTACCCACTCTAAGCATGAGCTTTCTCTCATGTATATCTAATATTGCTCTACCCGTTGCTAAGAATGGTCTTCCTAAGATGAATGGGACCTCCTTGGTCTCCTCCATATTCACTACTATAAAATCTACAGGAAATACAAATTTATCTACCCAAACTAAGACATCTTCCACTATCCCCTCGAGTATCATAGTCATTTGGTCTGCCAGCTGCAAAGATATTGGCACTGACCTTATCTCTCCAATCTCCTTCTCCAGTTTCCTGTAAATAGATAGAGGCATTAAGTTAATTGAGGCACCAGAATCACATAAAGATTTATCAAAATTAATAGAGCCTAAAGAGGAAGGTATAGTAAAACTCCCTGGATCTCCACACTTTTGTGGGAGTTTATTTTTCAATATCGAACTGCAATGCTTTGTGAGCTTGACCACTGAGGTTTCTTCTATCGTCCTCTTCTTTGTCAGGATCTCCTTCAAGAATTTGGCATAAGCTGGCATTTGGGAGAGCACTTCTGTGAATGGAAAATTTACATTAACATGTTTCAGTATATCCAAAAATCTCTCAAATTGCTTGTCCAGCTTTTCTCTATAAAGCTTTTGAGGAAAATGTAGAGAAGGTATATGCTCGCTCTCATTAGATTCATCCCTTCTCAAAGTTTCCTCCTCCTTTTTGTCAGCTCCCTTCTTGCCTTTCTTCTTCTTATCAATATCATTCTTCAGCTTCTCCCCACTTTCTTTTGCAATTGTCACATCTTTCTCGATTGGGGTGGAATCTTTCAACACTTGCCCACTTCTCAGAGTTACAGCATTCACTGTTTCTTTGTGATTCTTTTCAGTGTCAGTGGGGAGAGTGTCTGGGACTCTCTCAGATAATATTGTCGCAATCTATCCCACTTGTCTCTCCAAGTTTCAAAAACCAGTGCCCAATTCTTTGATAGCTGCCCTATGAGCGTCCAACCTCTCATCTGTCTTGATAATGAAGGCCTTCATTAGATCTTCTAGCCCAGGTTGATTGGACTGTTGAGGTTGAAACTGCTACCTCTGCTGATTTTGGAAGACCGAAGCTCCTTATCCCTGAGGTCTAGAGTTATTTTTTTGCCACGCATTTGCAGTATCTCCAGGTAAACTCCATGAAAAATCGGGGTGCCTCTAACCCATTGCATTATAATTTCCCATAGCATTCACTTCCTCAGTTGAGGCTTGACACTCATGAGTAGGATGTCCTCTTCCACATATATCACAAGCTGCATGAGGCTCACTTTGTATTGTAGCTAAGGTCAGCTTCCATATTTCTTTAGCCATAGCATCAAGTTGTACCTGCACATATGTGTTAGCATCAACCTGGTGAACACAGGTCGATCTTCTTCTTTCAGCACTATCAGAAAGCCACTGATTTGCATCTTCAAACAACTCATCAAGAATTGTGACTATCTCCTCTGGATCTTCTTCATCAAAGGGCCTCCAACTGCATTGCTCAATGTTCTACATGAGGCCGGTGTCAATCCATCCCAAAAGTCTTGGAGTTGCATCCAGAGTTCAATTCCGCTATGTTGACACTTTCTAACAATCTCCTTAAACCTCTCTCGTGCTTCAAAAACTATTTCATTCTCTTTATGGAAAAGGTTATGCATTTCTCTTCTGAACTTGCCCGTTTAAGCTGAGGAGAAATATTTATCAAGAAATTTTCTGGTCATCTCCTTCCAAGTTCTAATTAATCCCGTGGGCAAGCTCCGATGCCACTGTTTAGCATCATCTTTGAGTGTGAAGGGGAATGCCCTTAAGTACACTGCATCTTGTGACACACCATTTGTATTAAAAGGTGTTCATAATCGTCCATTAGATATGTGTTTGGATCTTCGTTTGGCTTCCCTCTGAAGAAATAGCAATTCTGAAGGGTTTGAAGCAACCCTTGCTTTAATTCTAAATTATTTTCTGCAATTAGAGGTGGTCTAACACTTGATAAACCTTGATTGTAGACTGGTCTAGCATAATCGCCAAGTGGTCTCCCAGACATGGGAGCTATATTTCCGAACTGGTCTGCACCCCAAGGTTGATTTTGAGCAATTCTCTGACCCCTCTCTTATTCATAGATAATATGTGCATCTCTAATTGCCGCTTCCTCAGCATCCCGTGTAGTTTGTTCTCGTCGTTGGGCTGCTTCTCTTGCAGCCAAATCTACATTATCTTCACCATTTCCAGCCATAAGTTCTTTGGTTGAGGATTTTCCAACCTTTTCTAATGTCTCGATGCGATTTCTTTCCTTCCTCAGTTGTCGCAGTTGTTTTTCAATTTCTGGCTCGTATGGTAACACTTCCTTCGTAGAAGTTTGAGTCATGCACCAATCTCACTTGTAACCTGCGCATAGTCAAAGAAACACCAAACATAAAAAGAGAAAAATAAAGTAAAAATAAAAGAAAACTTCTTGAATTAGCACTACAAACTATCTCAAACACTATTGATTGCCAATCCCCGGCAACGACGCCAAAATTTGACGAGTGCAAAATACCACTTAAATTATGCATGCTAGTTAAAGATAGTATAATATAATATCGTATCAAAAGGGATTGGAGTTAAACAGTATTTTTGTAGTTTCTAGCATGATTGCTATCCAGGAGAATCAACAATCAAGATTTATATGATGAATAACTAAAATTAACTAAGAATCTAAAGCTATTGACTCATGATTATCGAAACAAGGAATAACCAAAGAAGGTTATCAATGGGAGAAGATAGGGTTTTGATAGGATAGGTGCAAGATAATTGTTTGGGATCTAACTCTAGATAATTCACTTCTAATGTTCAAGCGAGTCTCTCGAATTCACTCAATTATTAGTGTAAACGTTCAGCAAAAACTACTCTCTCGATTAAGTTTTAACCTTACAAGATGAACCAATTTAAGCACGTGAAGATATGCAAGAATGCGTAGCGGATTGGTCTTTAGGAGAACCTCTCTCGATTATCCTCCTAACTAGGTTTAATCAATGATTCAACTAGCCTCTTTCAATTACTAAGAAAAATTAATGAACTCAACCAACAAGACAATGCAATGATATCACAAATTATGCCTCTCTCGATTACATGAACTCGTGAATGTAGATGCAACAATTAATCATCCAAAAACGCTTCAATACATAAAATTAGAGTTATAATCCACAAACAATCATCGATATACCAAATCCATCAAACCCTAAGGAGAACTACTCCATAGATATGGAGTAATTCATCACAAATTTGTTTAAAGTAAAGGAAAATATAAAACGATCCAAACTCGGGGTCTTGAGTGAGGATTGAATGATGAACTCCTTGTGCTTTTGCTTCTCCAACTTCTCCAACTCCCTAGGTCTCCAATGTGTCAAAAGTCCAGAAAATAATATTTTTTCATGTATTTATACCAGGTAGGATCGGGTCCAGATGAAATCACCTTCTCCTACCCGAAATAGAAAAATTACTCTGTAACAATTGCACAGGCGCGCCACATGGGGCGAAGTGCCATGCGGGGCATTAGTGGGGAAATCCAGAGAGTTATTTCTGATAGGAAGCAGGAGATTGTACACGCGTCGCGGCAGTGGGGTTTTCTCAGAGTACGGAATTTTTCTTGCTTTTTGATATCCAGATGTGGTTCTCGACCCCCGAACACGATCCCGGCTTAATCCCTTGAGCTATTACTCAAACTTCAGAGATTCAAATCACTCAAATTCATTCCATAACATCTACATAAATTGGAATCACTCCTACAAGGCATAAAACACACGATAAGTGCAAAACCCTATCTATTAAAGCTCAAAACGAATAAAGTGCAGTAAATTGGAGTGCAATAAGCGACTAAAATACGAGATTATAGCCTACCATCAATAATCACTAGAGCGCATTCAAGGTCCTAAACATTAAAGTAAGTTATTTGAATTATTTCTTAGAACGTGTTAAGCAATATAGTTGATTTATTACCTAGATTTATTATCCCATGTGTGATAAACCAATGGATAAGCTATAAATAAATAAGGATTCTACAACCCAAAGTGATATTTTCACTATACTTGAGAGTTTTTGTACATCCGAGAAGGGAAGCTACGAAGCGGGGATTTGACGGGGATATCGAGTCAACCCAACATCATCTACCGAAAGCAGCTTCATATGATTGTACCTCGCAAAAGAGAAGTAAACATGTTAGTGAACTAATATATAGTAAAAATAAATTAAGTATTACATATGTCACGACCCCAAATCCAAACCCGTCGTGATGGCGCCTAACACACTTGCTAGGCAAGACGAAGATAAAAATATTGAACCATAATAATGGAATTTATAGAAATAGCATAAAGTCTGAAGCCTCTATATAACAAAATACCGGTAAAATATGATAAATCTCCCAGAAACTGGTAAATACAGAGTCATGAGCTCTACAACGAAAATACAAGTCTGAAAACTAAATAACAATACTGTCTGAACAAAAAACAACAGTACATAAGAAAAGAGACGCCAAGACCGCAGGCAAGAATACAGCTCTACCTCGTCTCTCGATACTCAGCTCAACAAGCAATCCCGCTATTGCTAACTGGTCCCAACACCTGGATCTGCACAATTAAGTACAGAGTGTAGTATGAGTACAACCGACCCAATATACTCAATAAGTATCGTAACTAACCTCGGCGAGGTATAAGAACCAAGAATTATAAATGATACCTGCTATGACTTGTACAGTTTCATAAGTTTAACAAGTACATAACAATGATGTAATCAAGTCATAAAGCATAGAAAGAACCCTCTATGTATGTCTTCAATTACTCTAGTTCTCTGTCCAGCCAATGATACAGCATATAAAGATGATATGCAAAAACGTTAGGTAATTAACCATGGAAATTTGCAAGTAAAGATGAAATGCAAAATCCAAAACAAACACTGGCCATATTTTCCTCAACAATTCCATATCCTTACCAAACCACTGATCAGCTTCCTCCAATACGAGGGTGACCCTAGGGGGGTGGATCCATATCCACACGCTGCACGGACATCTCATGTGTTGTACGGACAACTCACGTGTTAATAGTATTAACCGCACGGACAACTCACGTCATGCACGGATAACGCACGTACTAATAATATCAATATCTAGATCTGGATGGATAACTCACATGTTGCACGGACAACTCACGTGCCAATAATATCATCCGCACTCACGTGCCAATGATCACAATCCTCCCTACGTGGTCACAGGCTACCAGTCCCGATCATAACTCACAGAAAGAAAATATACGAGAATACATGTACATGATTAATGATTATCAAGTTTCATACTCCTGGACTGGTGTAACAAACATGTTATAGTGTAGGCATATGCAATGTATGCTATCATAACTAAAACAGAAAATTTCATCATGAAATAGCAGTTTACTAGGTTCAATCGGGAAAGTAACCTCAATGAAATCTCAAATGTGGTACAAATAGCTCACAGAGGGGTACAAATGGGAGGAACATCTCACCTTGAAGCTTAGCAATCAATCCAAGGCATGTTATAGCCTAAGCACTACCTCGCGCATGTAAATAGTACCCCCCCTGGTGCATGCATATGGTCTCAACCCCACACATAGGTGACACTCATAGCACATAGCTATCACAAATAATTCAGGCAACTAGTGCCTCAACCAAGTTTAGAAAAGATACTTACCTCAAGCAAGCAAAATCACTCCTCTACCAAGCCCTTCCCATGCATATCAAGCTCCAGACGGCCTCAATCTAACCAAAATAACTTAATATAATCAATAATAGCTAAAGGAAACAATTCCAAGTGATAAAGATAAAGTCTTGAATCAAATATGCAAAGTCAACCCCAGGCCCGCACCTGAATCCCGACAAAATTCACAAATTTCGAACACCCATTCAATTATGAGTCCAACCATACTAGTTTCATCCAATTCCATCCACAAATCGACCCTCAAATCACCAAATTTCACTCTACAATGCCATGGTCTAAAATCCCCAAATTTCACTTCAAATTCACATAATCTAGGTGTAATAATCAATGGATAATCAATATTTATCAACAAAAGTGATTAAACTTTACTTACCTCTTCAATTGTAGCAAAAAGCCTCTCACAAATCACCCTTAGCCGAGTTCCAAGTCTCCCAGAATGAGAAAAACAATGAAGCCTTTCAAAATATAACATTGCCAGGGGTTTCGCACATGCGGTCCAAGTACCGCTTCTGCGGCCAAAATTGCGTACTTGCGCACTTCGCTTAAATTCTTCCCCATCGCTCCTACAGTCCAAAACCTACTTATGCAGGTCCGCACCAGCGGAAGGTTTCCACATCTGCGGTCCTAGCCCTACCTGACCTCTTCCACTTCTGTGATCACTTATCTACATCTAGGGGCACGCAGAAGCGATCAATCTTTGCAACTGCGACCTTTAACAGCCCAGCCTAAACACGCACCTGCGATCAAATGGTCCGCATATGCGGACTTTCCCTGGGCTTTCCCACTTTGCTTCTGCGACTCTCCAGTTGCACTTACGGCTGTGCATCTGCGGCCAAGCCCATCACAGATGCGCTTACACCAGAAGCCTTACACCTTCGGCAATCAACACCAATTCCAAAAGTGATCTGGTAACCATCCGAAACACCCTCGAGACCCTCAGGACCCAATCCAAACATACCACTAACAAGTCCTAAAACACAATACGAACTATCTTGAAGCCTCAAATCACATCAAACAACACCAAAACCACGAATCGCACATCGATTCAAGCCTAATGAACTTCCAACTTCTAAAACTAATGCCGAATCAAATCAAACCAATCCACTAATGTGCTCAAATTGTACACATAAGTCATAAATGACACAACGAACCTACTCCAACTCCCGGAGCCAAATTCTGAACCCGATATCAACAAAGTCAACTCTCAGTCAAATCTCTCAACCTTCCAAACCTTCAACTTTTCACCTTTCACAAAAAAAGCCTCAAACCAACCTATGGGCCTCCAAATCAATATCCGGACATATGCCTAAGTCCAAAATCACCATACAGAGCTATCAAAACTATTAAAACTCCATTTTGGAGTCATCTACATAAAAGTCAAATCCGGTCAACTCTTTCAACTTAATCCTTCGACCATGGGACTAAGTGTCCCAATTCACTCTGAATCATCCCTGAAACCAAACCAACCACCCCGAAAAGTCACATAACCACAAATGAGCATAGAAGAGGCAAGAAATAGGGGAATGAGGCTATAATACACAAAATGACCGGCTGGGTCATTACATTCTCCCTCTTTTAGACAAATGTTCATCCTCGAATGGGTATAGAATCATACCTAGAGTCTTTAATAGGTGTGGATAACTGCTCTGCATCTCCTGCTCGGTCTCCCATGTAGCCTCCTCGACCAGCTGACCTCTCCATTGCACCTTCACTGATGTTATGTTCTTTGACCTCAACTTCCCAACCGATCGGTCCAAAATGGCCACCTGCTCCACATCATAAGTCAAAACCCCATCTAACTGAACTGTGATGAAATCCAAAACATGTGATGATAACGATAATACTTCTAGAGCATAGAAATATGAAATATTGGGTGAACACCCGATAGACTAGGTGGCAAGGCAAGTCTGTAGGCCACCTTTCCAATCATTTCAAGAACCTCAAAAGGACCAATATATCGAGGGATCAACTTGCCCTTCTTCCGAAACCTCATTACACCCTTCATGGACGAAACTCTGAGCAAACCCTTCTCACCCACCATGTATGCAACATCACGAACCTTTCTATAAGCATAACTCTTCTGTATGGACTGCACTATAGGGAGCCGCTCTTGGATCAACTTTACCTCTCTAAGGCATCACGGACTAAATCAGTTCCCAATAACTTAGCCTCCGCAAGCTCAAACCAACCAACCGGAGAACGACATCTCCTCCCATATAAGGCCTTATAAGGATCCATCTGAATACTCAAATGGAAGTTGTTATTGTAGGCGAACTCTTCTAATGGAAGAAACTAATCCCATGAAGGCCAAAATCCATAACACATGCACGTAACATATCTTCCAAGATTTGAATGGTGCGCTCAAATTGTCCGGCCGTCTGAGGATAGAATGTTGATTCAACTCAACCCGTATGCCCAACTCTCGCTGCACTGCTCTCCAAAACTACAATATGAACTACATGCCTTGGTCAGAAATGATGGAAATGGTCACGCCATGCAAGCGGATAATCTCTCGGATATTTATCTAAGCTAATCGTTCTGCAAAATAGGAAGACACCACCAGAATAAAGTGTGCAGACTTAGTCAGCCAGTCCACGTACCAATCCGGCAAACAAAGCAAAAACAACGGCTCCTACATAAATACAATAGAATTGAAATGCTGTCACTAGAACGGACCACACAAATAACATCTTTCTAGCCGCCTAAAGGAAGTATTCAAAGATAAGATAACGCTATGCGCACACAAGCTAACTTCAGGTATGCAGTTAGTTCTCAAGCGATTCCTTCGGATCTTAGGTGCGACCTTAGGGAGCTTGTTTTGGCAGCTACTCTCTTATAGTTATGTGTCCTGGTTTCCGAGTTCTAGTTCAAGGCAGGGCAGGACGGGACTCACGGGGGTTGGGGGGAGCCTTCCCCCAGGGAAAACCTAATAAGACTCATTCTAATACTTGAGTTCAAGCTCCTACTTCGAAGTAAGCCTATGGGTTGTTTCGAAGCTTAGTAGCTAAAGCGTACTTGCGTGTTAAAGGGGCGGATTTGGGCTACTAAGTGGAACCAGACCATTCAACTTGCCATTTGCACTCTCCTAGGGTGCGATCGTAGGAAGCTCTATTAGCGAATGCAATTCCCCGCCCGATAAGACTGATCATGCCCTGCTGCTTGGCTTGGAATCAAACTAGCCTATCATGCCCTTTCTTCATTCCTATATGGACCCATATTCCTATGTTCTTCCAATGTTTACTGTATTACTGGGATTCCTATTTACTGAACCATATCAAAGAAGCTACTTTCTTTCTGGCTTTTATACCCAGGTATAAAGGGATAGACAGTCTAAGAGAGTGCCAAGAAACAACACATACCTATCACTTTTGGAAGGTTTGGAACCCTCGATTCATCCGACTCAAGGAGAAAAAGAGAACAAGATGGGGGGGCTTGCCTCCTCGTTCCCTTTTACCTATGCCATGATGCTCATGGGCAGCTTATCTCTAATTGGATTTCCTTATCTTTCTTCTTCAAATTACGAGTAGAGATTTGGGGAGAGTGGATAGGACAGGGTGGTGGATGACGTAAAGGAAGGGAAGGCCCATCCCGTGCTTTCGAGCGATTCTTCCCGCAAAAGGCAGATCTTTTTCTTTCCGTCCCAAATAGAACAATAGAATAGNAGCGTACCAATCCGGCAAACAAAGCAAAAACAACGGCTCCTACATAAATACAATAGAATTGAAATGCTGTCACTAGAACGGACCACACAAATAACATCTTTCTAGCCGCCTAAAGGAAGTATTCAAAGATAAGATAACGCTATGCGACCCAGATTGTGTCAAATTTCTTCAAGATCCTTGGAAAGCCTACCACAAAATACATAGTGATGCGCTCCTACTCCTACTCCAGTATATCCAATCTCTGAATCAACCCTCTTAGTTTCTAATGCTCATACCTCACTTGTTGACAATTCAAACGTCGAGAGACGTAAGCAACGATATCCTTCTTCATTCTCAACCACCAATAGTGTTGTTTCAAGTCACGGTACATCTTCGTGACACCTGGATGAATGGAATAGCGGGAATTGTGAGCCTGCTCAAGTATCAAGTCTCTCAACCCATCAACATTTGGAACACAAATCCGGCCTTTAAGCCGCATGACACCATCATCACCAACCACAACCTCCTTGGCACCACCCTGCTACACTGTATCCTTCAACACTAACAAGTGAGGATCATCGAACCGGCAGGCCTTGATACACTCCAACAACGATGATTGTGCCACAATACAAGCAAGAACACGACTGGGCTATGAAACATCCAATTTTACAAATTGATTGGCCAAGGCCTAAACATCTATGGCTAGTGGCCTCTCTACTACCAATAAATATGCCAAACTGCTCACACTCTCCGCCTTCCTACTCATTGCATTGGCAACCACATTGGCCTTCCCCAAATGATATAATATGGTGATATCATAGTCTTTCAGTAACTCTAACTATCTTCGCTATTGCAAATTAAGATCCTTGTGCTTCAACAGGTGTTGGAGACTCCGATGGTCAGTATAGACCTTACAATGAACACCGTACAGATAGTGCCTCCAAATCTTCAATACGTGAACAATAGCTACCAAATATAAGTCATGCACAGAGTTATTCTTCTCATGAGCTTTCAACTACTGAGATGTGTAGGCAATCACCCTACCGTCCTACATCAACACCACGCCAATCCCAATGCACGATGCATCACAATACACGATGTAAGATCCTGAACATGTAGGTAATACCAACACTGGGCTGTAGCAGTCTTGAGCTTCTGAAATCTCACCTCACACTCTTCGGACCATTTAAATCGAGCACCCTTCTAGGTAAATCTAGTCAAAGGTATAACAATGGACGAGAAGCCCTCCACAAAACAACGATAATAACCCGCCAAACCAAGAAAGCGCTGAATCAAAGTAGCTGATGAAGCCCTTATCAAGTAACTCTTAAAGTTGTTCCTTTATCTCTTTCAATTCTATTGGTGCCATGCGATATGGTGAAATAGATATAGACTAAGTGCTCGCCTCTAGATCAATACCAAAATCAATGTCTGTGTCATGTGGCATGCCCGGCAGGTCAGTAGAAAACATATCCAGGAAGTCTCTCACTACTAGAGCTGACTCAACGGTTAGAGCATCAGCACTAACATCCCTCATAAAGGCCAAATATGTCAAATATCCCTTCCCAACCATCTGTTGAGCCTTCAAATATGAAATCACTCTATCGAGAACATAGCCCAGGTAACCTCTCCACTCAACCATAGGCAACCCCGGCATCGCAAACATCACGGCCTTAGCGTGATAGTCTAGTATAGCGTGACATGGGGAAAACCAATCCATGCCTAAAATCATATCAAAATCAACCATGCTAAGTAGTAAAATATCAACTCTCGTACCTAATCCCCCAATAGTCACTACACACGACCGATACATATGGTCTACAACAATATAATCACCCATCGATATAGATACATGAGCATGCATAACTAAAGAATCACGGGGCATATCCAAAAAATAAGCAAAGTACGATGACACATATGAATAAGTGAAACCAGGATCAAATAGTATCGAAGAATCCCTGTGGCACACTGAAACAATACCTTTGATCACGGCATCGGAAGCAATTACCTCTTGCCTGACTGGAAATACATAGCAATGGGCCTGACCACCACCTGATCGACCTCCCCTTCTTGGGAGACCTCAAGCATATTGAGCCCCACCTCGATCTGGATGTGCGAGTGGAGTAGTTGTTGGTGCTAAAATCATAGGCTGAGAGCTCTGCTATGGAACCCTTCTCAATAGTCTAGGGAAATTGACGAGCGCAAAACACGCACTTAAATATGCTCGCTAGTCGAATATAGTATAATATAATATCGTATCCACAGGGATTGGAGTTAAATAGTATTTTCATAGTTTATAGCTTGGTTGCTATCTAAGATGATCAACGGTTGAGAATTATGTGATTAAAAACTAAAATTAACTAAGAATCTAGAGCTAATTGACTATGACAATTGCAACAAAAGTAAGCAAGGAAGATATCAATGGGAGAAAATAGGGGTTGATTGGATAGGTGCAAGATAATTGTCTGGGATTTAAATCTAGTTAACTCACTTCTAATGTTCAAATGAGTCTCTCGAATTCACTGAATTATTAGTTCAAATGTTTAGTATAAACGCCTCTCTCAATTAAGTCTCAACCTCACAATGTGAACCAATTTAAGCTCGGTGAAGATATGCAAGAGTTCGTAGTGGATTGGTCTTTAGGAGAACCTCTCTTGATTATCCTCCTAACTAGGTCTAAACAATAATTCAACTAGCCTCTTTTGATTACTAAGAAGAATTAATGAATTAAACCAACAAGATAATGCAAAGATATCACAAGTATGCCTCTCTCGATTACATGAACATGTGAATATAGATGCAACATTTAAAATACCCAAAACGCTTCAATGCATAAAAACAAGAATTAATATCCATAAACAAATATCAATACACCAAATCCATCAATCCCTAAAGAGAACTACTCCATAGATATGGAGTAACTGATCACAAATATAAAGAAAAACATAAAACGATCCAAACTCTTGTCTTGAGTGAGGATTGAATGATGAATCCCTTGTGCTTTAGCTGCTCTACCTTCTCTCTAGCCTCCTTAGGTCTTAGATGTGTCAAAAATCCTAAAAATAACATTTTTACATGTATTTATACCAATAGGGTTGGGCCTAAATGAAACCACATTTTCCTACTCAAATTAGGACAATTACTCTATAAAGCTTGTACAAGCGCGCCGCATGGGTCGACGTGCCAGGCGAGGCCGCAGTGGGAAACTTCATAGAGCTCAACAATTCATAGGCAGCAGTATTTGTACTAGCGCATCGCACAGTGCATCACATAGTGCGTCGCATTAGTGAAAATTTCTCCGGGTAAGGATTTTGCTTCGATTTTGACATCCAAACTTGGTCCTCGACCCCCGAACACGATCTCGGCTTAATCCCTTGGTCTATTACTCAGACTTCAAAGCTCCTAATAGCTCAAATTCATTTCGTAATATCTACATAACTCAGAAACCTCCTACAAGGCATAAAATACACAATTAGTATGAAACACTAGCGATTAAATCTCAAACTCAATTAAAGTGCAGTAAATTAGAGTGCAATAAGCAACTAAAACACGAGATTATAGCCGACCATCCGAAATCTCTCTTGAGATGTATCAAGTCCCCGCACTCAAAACAACCTCTCCTCTGAGAGAGTTGCTGACCCTAGCAATCTGAATAGCTGCCCAAGGAACACTGTGCAGATGAGGCATGGTAAGAACTCTATGCCGGTAACACACTGAATGATGACTGAGTTGGGCGTATACTGTAGAAATGGTGGCTAACTGAAGAACCACGAGGAACATAGAGAGCTGCCTGAATGGGTCTAGAAGGAAGACCTATGTTGTAATGGGACTGGCCTCCACATGAGGCACTACTAAAACTACCTGAACTACGAGGCCTCTTGACCTCCCGCTCCTCACGCTCCTTCCTGCAAACTAGCTCTAAGCATCTAGCGATCTCGACCACCTGGTCAAACCTAGCATCAGTCGCAACCTCTCAAGCCATACTAAAATGTAAACCATAGTTGATGCCATCAATGAACCTCCTAATCTTCTCCCTCTCAATGGAAACCAACCATACGGCATGACGATCTGCGAACCTCATCTCATACTGAGTCACGGTCATACTTGTCATGCCCCGACCTCAAGAAACGCGACCAGCGCTCAACAGAGTGTCGAGCAAGCCTGCACAGTGCCGTCTGCCCCACTCACTCATAAATAAAGAGAAGAATACATTTCATTAATTAGACAGTAAGAGGCCATGTGAATAACAACAGTCCATTTCCATTAGTTACATCATTAACAACTCTCCAAAATAGTACATTGTACGATCATAGTTAAAGTGGAACAGATGATACGATTACAGCATTTTTAGTTTTAACCTTCCCAAAAACAGAAACAACCCACACTATATCTACGGAGCCTCTAACAAGAATAAAAGAGTGCTATGATAGTGTCGGCAACAAGGTCCTGGCTATACCTCAAAACGTTATGTACAAAGGATAAGAGATACAGGACCCAGAAATGAAGTGGGGCTCAACAAGTCAGTTGAGGAGAGGGTGTGATGCTATCACTGATCAATACCACCTGCTATGGAACCACATGCATCAATTAAAGATGCAGCGCCCCCGACAAAAGGGGTGTTAGTACATATGAAATAGTACTAGTATGTAAAACTAAACACCCTCTCAATCGAATAAGTAAAAGTAAACGGAGAATAAAACATGAAATCAATAAGAGACTCAAACAATATCATGGTTTCAAGTTAGGGGAAAGGTAAATTTCAAGTAAGTTTCATTAATTTAAGTTGGGAGATCTTTAGCACCGATACACCACTGTGTTTTAGCACGGAGTCCGATCTCAGCCCGACCTGCTAAGCCGTCTCACCCCAAGACATACACTCACAATACCACCATGTGTGCGGCATGGCATCCGATCTCAGCCCGATCGTCTAAGTCGTCTCACCCCAATGCCATGTGGGTCGACATCACATCACTTCTCTCTAGCAATAATCTCATCCCGTTTAAGGGGAAACATCTCAACACACCAATTTCATCCCATATAAGGGGAAAGAATCTTATCACATTATCACGGGGATTTACCCTCCCCCCCCTCCGAACACGATCCCGGCTTAATGCCTTAGGCTTTTACTCAGACTTCAAAGCTCCAAACAGCTCAAATTCATTATGTACTATCTACATAGCTTGGAATCCTCCTACAAGGCATAAAATACACAATTAGTACGAAACACTAGCGATTAAAGCTCAAACTCAATTAAAGTGCAGTAAATTAGTGTGCAATAAGCGACTAAAACACGAGATTATAGCCTAACATCAACACCCCACATTTAAACCATTACTCATCCTCGAGCAATCAAACTACACTTCACAAAGACACGACCTTTTTAAACAACTCTCATAACTCATCAAACCAAGAATGTTTAAAATAGATTAAGCACAATAACAAAACATCATAGCCTCAAAATCTTACTCGAAAGTACCACGTATGTTTCACAACATGCTCACTTACTCTAACAAAGAGGTCATGACATTACCTTCCTTCGTGAATCATGTGCCCTCACACAACAATATAGAGTGGTTCCACCCACAAAACTTCTTGAATTATCACTACAAACTATTTCAAAAATTATTGATCGGCAATCCCAGGCAACGGTGCCAAAATTTGACGAGCGCAAAACACACACTTAAATATGCTCGCTAGTCAAATATAGTATAATATAATATCGTATCCTCAAGGATTGGAGTTAAATAGTATTTTCTTAGTTTATAGCTTGGTTGCTATCCAAGATGAAAACAGTTGAGAATTATGTGATTAAAAACTAAAATTAACTAAGAATCTAGAGCTAATTGACTATGACAATCGCAACAAAAGTAAGCAAGGAAGATATCAATGGGAGAAAATAGGGGTTGATTGGATAGGTGCAAGATAATTGTCTGGGATTTAACTCTAGTTAATTTACTTCTAATATTCAAATGAGCCTCTCGAATTCACTGAATTATTAGTTCAAATGTTTAGTATAAACGCCTCTCTCGATTAAGTCTCAACCTCACAATATGAACCAATTTAAGCTCGGTGAAGATATGCAAGAGTTCGTAGTGGATTGGTCTTTAGGAGAACCTATCTTGATTATCCTCCTAACTAGGTCTAAACAATAATTCAACTAGCCTCTTTTGATTACTAAGAAGAATTAATGAATTAAACCAACAAGATAATGCAAAGATATCACAAGTATGCCTCTCTCGATTACATGAACATGTGAATATAGATGCAACAATTAAAATACCCAAAATGCTTCAATGCATAAAAACAAGAATTAATATCCATAAACAAATATCAATACACCAAATCCATCAATCCCTAAAGAGAACTACTCCATAGATATGGAGTAACTCATCACAAATATAAAGAATAACATAAAACGATCCAAACTCTTGTCTTGAGTGAGGATTGAATGATGAATCCCTTGTGCTTTCGCTTCTCCACCTTCTCTCTAGCCTCCTTAGGTCTTAGATGTGTCAAAAGTCATAAAAATAACATTTTTACATGTATTTATACCAAGTAGGGTCGGGCCCAAATGAAACTACATTTTCCTGAGCGAATTAGGACAATTACTCTATAAAACTTGTACAAACGCGGCGCATGGGCGATGCGCCAGGCGTGGCCGCAGTGGGAAACTTCAGAGAGCTCAACAATTCATAGGCAGCAGCATTTGTACTAGCGCGTCGCACAGTGCATCACATAGTGCGTCACATTAGTGCAAATTTTTCCGGGTACGGATTTTGCTTCGATTTTGACATCTAAACTTGGTCCTTGACCCCCGAACATGATCCCGGCTTAATCCCTTGGGCTTTTACTCAGACTTCAAATCTCCAAATAGCTCAAATTCGTTCTATAATATCTACATAACTCGAAAACCTCCTACAAGGCATAAAATACACAATTAGTGCGGAACGCTAGTGATTAAAGCTCAAACTCAATTAAAGTGCAGTAAATTAGAGTGCAATAAGCAACTAAAACACGAGATTATAGCCGACCATCAGAAATCTCTCTTGAGATGTCTCAACTCCCCGCACTTAAAACAACCTCTCCTCTGTGGGAGATGCTGACCCTGACAATCTGAATAGCTGCCCAAGGAACACTGTGCAGATGAGGCATGGTAAGAACTCTGTGCCGGTAACGCACTGAATGATGACTGAGTTGGGCATGTACTATAGGAATTGTGGCTAACTGAAGAACCATGAAGAACATAGAGAGCTACCAGAACGGGTCTATAAGGACGACCTTTGTTGTAATGGGACTGGCATCCAGATGAGGCATACTAAAACCACCTGAACTACGAGGCCTCTTGACCTCCCGCTCCTCACGCTCCTGCCTGTGAACTAGTTCTAAGCGTCTAGCAATCTTGACTCCCTGGTCAAACCTAGCATCAGTCGCAACCTCTCAAGCCATACTAAATTGTAAACCATAGTTGAGGCCATCAATGAACCTCCTAATCTTCTCCCTCTCAATGTAAACCAATCATACGACATGACGATCAAAATCTGTGAACCTCATCACATACTGAGTCACTGTCATACCTGTCACGCCCTAACCTCGGGGAACGCGACTGGCGCTCAACAGAGTTACCCCGGTCGAGCAAGCCTCCACAGTGTCGGCTACCCCACCCGCCCATGAATAAAGAGAAGAATACATTTCATTAATTATACAGTAAAAGGTCATGTGGATAACACCAGTTCATTTCCATTAGTTACGTCATTAACAAGTCTCCAAAACAGTACATTGTATGATCATAGTTAAAGTGGAATAGATGATACGATTACAGTAATATTAGTTTTAACCTTGCCAAAACCAGATACAACCCACACTATATCTATGGAGCCTCTAACAGGAATAAAAGAGTGCTATGATAATGCCGGCAACAAACCTCAAAATTCTATGTACAAAGGATAAGAGATAAAGGACCCCGAAATGAAGTGGGGTAAAGTCAGATGAGAAGAGGGTGTGATGCTATCACTAATCAATACCACCTGCTATGGAACCACTTACATCCATTAAAGATGCAGCGCCCCGAGCAAAAGGGACGTTAGTACATATGGAATAGAACTAGTATGTAAAACTAAACACCCTCTCAATCGAACGAGTAACAGTAAACAGAGAATAAAACTTGAAATCAATAAGAGACTCAAACAGTATCAAGGTTTCAAGTTAGGGGAAAGGTAAATATCAAGTAAGTTTCATTAATTTAAGTTGGGAGATCTTTATCACCGATACACAACCATGTTTTAGCACGGAGTCCGATCCCAGCCTGACCGGCTAAGCCGTCTCACCCCGAGACATACACTCACAATACCACTATGTGAGCGGCATAGCGTCCAATCTCAGCCTGATCGTCTAAGCCGTCTCACCCCAATGTCGTGTGGGTCGACATCACATCACTTCTCGCTAGCAATAATCTCATCCCATTTAAGGGGAAATATCTCAACACACCAATATCATCCCATATAAGGGGAAACAATCTCATTACATTAGCACGGGGATTTACCACCCAATCACTCCTATACCGGCACGTGTAGTTTCGGGGTTAGGTTGTTCCGACCTATCCTTCCTCGGTGGCTAAACGATACTCCCAAGAGATTTATTATAAATAGGATTTACCACTCATTTCGTAATCTTTTTCATATCATTCATTGCATTGGCACCAATGGCCATGACGCAATATCATTCTTTGCACGGTGGCCGCACATCATATTTTATGTTCTCTTCTTTCACTTTCAAATATCATCATGGATAATCAACAACAAGGCCTTTCAAATTAAGACTTTAAACACATATTTGATCAATTTAGGGTCTTAGGCACATGTGATTTCTTACACAATTGACATGATAGCTTTCAATAAAATCACGTTATTAGATCATAACGTAATAACACACAGCCCATACTTAAACCATAATCTCAATAGTGACTCAATATAACAAGAATCTTTGGAATGCATATTGAACGCATATTTATTTGACACAAGGCTTATTTGGAATAATCAATATATAATGAGCATCACAGGACTTACAAGGATATTGTGGCGTTCAATTCTAAGAGAAGAGTTTGGCCAACATACCTCGCTTTGAGCTTTCCTTAATTCACTACACAGTTCCGGAATCCTAGCAACTTTGATCTATTTAGAGATATAGCAAAATTGAACACAAATTAGGAAGGAGTTCGTAGTTCTAGCTCACTTGAGCATTTTATCAAACAATATATGTGCATTAAGGTTTTAAGGCCCTCCTATGGTGGATTCATTCATCCCACTACCCAAGTTTACCCAAATGACCTCAACAATCTTCCCACTACCCTTGATGGTACATGAATGTAAAATAAACAACTTCCACACCCAAGAATTGCTTGGCTTATTACCTATTTTTAGTAAAATCATGAAATTGAGGGCTGGGAAGTAGAACCTTACCTCTAGGATGAATACCTAGCGAATTTTCTTGTGCATTCTTCAACATGGAGCAAGAGTTAATGATCAATAAGCTTAGTAACTTCCCCTCTCACTCTATGGTAATCTCTCTCTCTAAAAATATCATATTTTTACTTCAAAAGTGACCTTTTGCCTCAATATATCGAAATAGGATATGGTCAAAAATGAGAAAACATGAAGCCCCGATGCAGATATATGGTCACTTATGAGACCGCATAATACTTCTGCGGTCCGCAAAATGGACCGCATAATGGCCCTCTGGAACTGGGAACCCCTACCTCACTCTGCGACGGGTCTGCGATCCGCAGACCTATTCTCTGGTAGCATAATGCGCCGCAGAACTTTCCTCTGCAATTCTTTTGTGATGGATCGGCGAGGGGTTATGCGACCCACAAAATGATTATGCGGCTGCATAATAGTCCAAAAAGTTTGCCCAAATTTTTGCCTCGGTCTGCTGCAAATAGGCGGTCCGCATATCAGTACTGTGACCGTAGACTTGACCGCAGAAATACCCTGTATTTCAAAAAAATTTCTTAAACTCCCCAACTCACTGTTAGACCCAAAAAGTCCGAGTCGCGGCTCGCAAGTGTCACGCCCCGAACCATGGCCTGGGCATAACATGGCACTCGATGCCTGACTGCATGTGACCGAGCGAACCAACTGTATGACTTGATGAACATGTGGTATAACTATAGGCCAGATATAAATATATAACAGGATGATCTACTAAAGAGTCTGACTGAAATATCATAGATGCGGAAAATACTGAAAAGTCTGCAAGTGTAAATGAGTAGCTGACAAGGCTAACACATAAAAGGCTGCTAACATCTGACTGACTGAACTATAGTCTACGAAGCCTTTAAGAATACTGAAATGCTAACTATTTACCGGGACAAGGTCCCCGGCATACCTTACTAACTGAAAATACTATAAAGACTAAAGACTGAAAAAAAAAAGATAATGCCCCGAAAGACTGGGGCTCACCAATAGCTGATACGAGATGTCCTAGAAAGCAGAGTCGCCAACCTGTAAATCGTTACCCGCATCGCGAGATGCAGGCCCCGGGCAAAAAGGGACGTCAGTACATTTGAATTGTACTGGTATGTAAAACAACTGAAAGAAGGAACTGTAAATACTGAAACTGAAACTGAACTAATAACTGATAACTGAGAATTGAACAAGGAAGTAAGGATATGAATACTCCCTCTTCTGAATGATGAACAACCTGTTTATCGGATAAACTACGGCCTCATGCCCAATATATATGTGCATAAGCTACCATCTCGGAACAAAGTATACGTATACATAACTACGGCCTCAGACCTAAATATGCATAAAGCATGAACTACGGCCTCAGGCCCAAATACAGGTGTTCAACATTCAGGATTTAAAATAAGGAACTAAGAATCACACTGCAATATATAATACTGAAATGTTGAACCCCACTAGGTTACATGATACTGAAATGCTGAATAAGACTCGATTGGAATATGTATTCATAATAAAATGATCTGTCATTCCTGAGACTCATGGGATATTGAATGAAGTATGAAACCATGTCATCTAGAGAATAGAAGTTCTACAACTATTCATGGAACTGAGGCATAATTATTTTATAATAAAATTTATAATAGTCATAAGAATGAGACCTAGGGAGAATCATAAACATTCCCAAACGTAGAGAGTTAGCCTCACATACCTCAGATCTGACCCTTGTTTTAAGAGTATCATGATGTTTGTTGTCTCGCTCAACGATAATCTACGTCAATATATATATATCAAGAGGAACCAATATTAGCACTAATTCTCCTATTTTAGTAACTTAGGAATTTTATTAAACACCTTATGGGTGTAAAGCCTCATAACCCTTAGTAATTGGTCTTTTCTTCACCAAGTTCTCATTCTACTACTTCTAGGTGATTCTACAATCCCAAATAGATGTAACTAACATCATTTCTCATCACCCAAATGTTTACAACAATTATAATTCAACAATCCAAAACCCTAGCATAGTTCTTATGGCTCTCTTTATAAAACCCATTTACTATTCTCCCAACAAAACTTATCAATTCATAGTTATAAATGATTAAGGAGTAGAAGCATTACCTTTTCGAAGTGCACTCCTCTTGAATTCAAGTTCTAGGGTTTCCTTTCTCAACAATGGTGTCTCGGTAGCATATCTAATGAGTTGAAGGATTTACCCATATTAATAAGGTGTTGGAGAATTAAAATTAACTTAGAATCATCATTAGAACTTACCTTGGATGATGGATGGACCTTGGGGAAGTTAGGTTCTTGAGAGCTTCCTTTCCTAGAGTAGGTTTTCGTGTTTGGGGTGTGGGGGAACAAGGTAAGGGTTTTAAATAAGTGAATATGTCCCAAAATTGAGGAGGAAAATAAAAATAGCTCGGGTAAACCTCACCGCGCGAGGCATCGTCAGGGGCACCACAATAACTGTGCAAGGCGCCATCAGAGGCACCAAAGTTATAGTGCCTTGCACTGTGTGGGGCGCTGAGGATGATGCCCTGGACAGTGCCTTGCACTGTCTGTGGCACTGAGTTTTTATGGCCTTGCACTGTTTGTGGCACTGAGTTTTCATGGCCTTGCATTGTCTATGGCCGTGAGTTTTCATGGCCTTGCACTGACTAAGGCTATAAGACGTACCTCCCATAAACTTAGTCGATTCTATCAAATTTTATGCACCTTACTATAGGTCTTGATTCCAAAACAACGGTTTACACCCATACTCATCTTGATAGGACTTCACATTAATACTCATTTAATGCATCCACAACTAATTCAGATTTACGGAGTATTACATTATCTCCCCCATGGGATCATTCGTCCTCGACTGATTGTCCTGACTGTAACTATGACTAACTCTAGACCTTAAACGGGTCTGATGGAGATATGCGAATACTGAACTGAGTGACTACTGAATTAATTAAATACTAAGCTGACTAAATACTGAAAGACATGGAGATTATAGTATAAGGTCTAAATGGAAAGGGTTAATTACCTTCTACATTTTTTGTTTGTTCTTTATAGAGATGTGGATATCTGGACTTTGTGTCCTCTTCGGCATCCCATGTAGCCTCTTTAAACTTTTGATTCCTCCAAAGCACTTTCACTGAAGCAATTTCCTTAGTTTTGAGGTTGCGTATTTGGCGATCAAGAATAGCCACTGGAATTTCTTCGTAAGTCAGGCTATCTTTAACCCCTATAATCTCCGTAGGAACCACAAGAGAAGGGTCTCCCATGAATTTCTTCAACATAGACACATGAAACGCTGGGTGTATAGCAACTAATTCTTGTGGCAATTCTAACTCATAAGCCACCTGCCCGATCCTTCACAAGATTCTATATGGCCCAATATAGAGGGGACTGAGCTTCCCTTTCTTCCCAAATCTCATAACGCCTTTCATAGGTGAAACTTTCATAAGCACCCAATCATCAACTTGGAACTCTAACTCTCTATGTCTTACGTCTGAATAGGACTTTTGGCGACTCTGAACCGTCTTCAAACGCTCTTGTATCATGTTGACTTTCTCCATAGCCTGATAGACCAAATCGGGTCCTAACAACTCCGCTTCGCCAACTTCGAACCAACTAATTGGTGATCTATACCTTCGCCCATACAGAGCTTCATACGGTGCCATCTTGATATTAGACTGGTAGTTGTTATTATAAGCAAACTCAATGAGGGGTAGATGATCATCCCAATTACCTTTAAATCGATAACACACGCCCTCAACATATCCTTAAGAGTCTGAATGGTGCGCTCTACGTGGCCATCTGTCTAAGGATGAAAAGTTGTGCTGAGGTACACCCTTGTGCCCAATCCTTTCTAAAAGATTTCCAAACGTTCATTGTGAACTGAGCACCACAATCTGAGATGATGGACAAAGGGGTCCCATGCAATTGGACAATTTCCTAGATATACAACTTGGCATAATCCTCTGCTGAATCCGTAGTCTTCACTGACAAGAAGTGAGCTGACTTGGTAACTCGATCAACAATCACACAAATCGAATCATGCTTCTGAAACGAGCAAGGTAAGCCTGTTATAAAGTACATGTTTATCATCCCCCATTTCCAAACATGATATTTCTATACTCTGAGCCAAACCACCAGGCTTCTGGTGTTCGGCTTTCACCTGTTAACAATTTGGACACTTAGTCACAAGATCTGCTACGTTCTGTTTCATGTCGGTCCACCAATATATCTCCTTAAGATCATGATACATCTTTGTGGAACCTGGGTGAATAGAATACCTGGAATTGTGGGCTTCTGACATAATCCGCTCTCTGAGCCCATCTATGTCTGGCACGTATAGTCTGCCTCTGTATCTCAATGTACCATCATCTACCCCTTGTTCAAAAGTCGTAGTCTTGTGTTTGTGAATCCCCTCCTTCAGCTGTAATAAGTAGGGATCATTGAACTGATTTTCCTTTACTTCGACTACTAAGGAGGATTCAGCCATGTTCTGAAGAACAATGCCACCATCTTCGGAGTCCAAAAGTCAAAATCCTAGACTTGCTAATTGGTGGATTTCCTTCGTCATAGTTCTATTTTATGCTTCAACATGAGCTAATCTTCCCATAGAACGCCGATTGAGAGCATCAGCTACAACATTTGTTTTTCCAGGATGATAGAAGATATCAACATTATAATCCTTGAGCAATTCGAGCCACCTTCTCTGACGAAGATTTAATTCTCTTTGCTTGAAGATGTACTGCAAACTCTTGTGATCTGTGAAAATATCAACATGCACTCCATATAAATAATGGCGCCAGATCTTTAGCGCAAATACCACAGTTGCTAACTCAAGATCATGAGTGGGATAATTTTTCTCGTAAGCCTTGAGCTGTCTCGATGCGTTGGCTATGACTTTACCATGCTTCATTAACACACACCCAAGACCAACCCCTGAAGCATCATCATAAACAACGAACCCTTCGGTTCCTTCCGGTAGTGTCAAGACTGGAGCTGAAGTCAACCTCTTCTTTAACTCATCAAAACTTTTCTCGCAAGCATCTGACCACTGAAACTTGACCTTCTTCTAAGTCAATCTAGTCAAAGGGGACGAGATAGAGGAAAATCCCTCTATGAAATGCCTATAATAGCCTGGTAGACCCAAGAAACTTCTTATATCAGACACTCAGGTGGGTCTAGGCCAATTCTTCACTGCCTCTATTTTCTGAATGTCCACCTTCACTCCTTCACCTGAGATGACATGGCCCAAAAATGCTACTGATTTCAACCAAAATTCACACTTAGAAAATTTCGCATATAGCTTGTGATCCTACAGTGTCTACAATACAATTCTGAGATGTTCTGCATGGTCCGTCTTGCTACGGGAATAAATCAAGATGTCATCAATAACACAATAACGAACAAATCAAGATAAGGCTTGAAGACCCTATTCATAAGGTCCATGAAAGCCGTTGGTGCATTCGTTAAACCAAACGACATTACCAAAAGCTCAAAATGCCCATAACGAGTCCTGAAAGCAGTTTTAGGAACATCACCTTCCTTAACCTTCAACTGATAGTACCCCGATCTGAGGTCAATCTTGGAATAACATTGGGCACCCTGAAGTTGATCGAATAAATCATCTATTCTAGGAAGAGGGTACTTGTTCTTAATGATGACTTTATTCAACTGACGATAGTCAATGCACATGCGCAAAGACCCATCATTCTTCCAGACAAACAAGACCGGAGGGCCCCAAGGTGAGACACTTGGCCTCATAAATCCCTTATCTAGAAGATCTTTCAATTGGACTTTTAGCTCTTTCAAATCTGCTAGAGCCATCCTATAAGGTGGAATAGATATCGGCTTAGTGCGGGGGAGTAGATCAATTCCAAAGTCAATCTCTCTATCGGGAGGGACTCCGGGAAAGTCTTCGGGAAACATTTTTGGGAACTCATTCACAATTGGTACTGACTGGAGAGTGGGAATCTGAGAATCTGCATCCCTAACTCGAACCAGGTGATAGATATACCCTTTGGAAATCATCTTTATGGATTTAAGGTAGGAAATAAACCTACCCCTAGGTGCTACTGCATCACCCTTCCATTCTAAGACTGGTTCACCAGGAAATTCGAAACTTACTATTTTGGTTCTACAACCCACTGTGGCGTAACAGGACTCTAACCAATCCATGCTCATGATTACGTCGAAGTCTACTATCTCCAATTCTATTAAGTCTTCTACAGTGAGGCAATGATACACTTTGACTGGACACCCCTATAGATACGTCTAGCTATAACTGATTCTCCAACTATAATGGACACTTCAAAGGGTTCACATAACTTTTCTGGTTCTATCCCAAAATTTCTTAGCAATATACGGGGTTACATAAGATAGGGTGGATCCCGAATCCATAAGAGCATAAACATCAAAAGTGAAGACTGTTAGCATACCTGTGACAACATCTCCATGAGCCTCTGTATCCTAATGTCCTGCCAGCACATACAAGCGGTTTTCACCATCGCCTGCATTACCAGACTTTGTTGCACCACGCCCTTGTTGGGCCTGAGAGTTCTGAGGGGCTGCTGAGTTAGTGGACTGAGCTACATTGCCTCCGTTATTCTGCCCTGCTTATGGACAATCCCTCAAGAAGTGGCCCTGCTGACCGCACCCAAAGCAACCATTTGTTCCCAAACGACACACCCTTGGATGCTTCTTACCACACGTATTGCAAGTAGGGTACTCAAGGCCTCTGTAGCCTACACTAGTATGTGACTGTAAGCCTGCTGCTCTGCAATTCTAGTTTTTCCAGTTAAACTTAGACCTCTGAACTGGTGCACTAGCTGAAGACGGAGCAGGTCCTAATTTTGGTTTCCTAAAGAACTAACGATTACCACCTCCATGAGATCCTCCATGGCTGAAATTTCCTACAGACTTAGCTCTCTTGCTGAATTCCCTATCCCTCTCTCTCTCTGTCGCCACACTTCTTCCTTCAACCTGTCTTCGTTCCCTTAAAAAAAGGCTACCATTTTAGTAATGGTCATGTCATTATTCTGAGCAGCTATATTAGCATCAGCAAACAAGTCATCTGAAATCCCCAACATAAACCGCCTAACTCTGGCCCTCATATCACGTACCATTTCCAGAGCACACTTAGCCAGAGAGACGAACTTGAGGTAGTACTCATAACACTCATATCATTCTATTTGAGTCTCTCAAACTCTAAATCCTTAGCCTCCAAGACCTCAATAGGTAGAACATGCTCAAGAAACGCATATGCAAACTCCTTCCAAGTTGCAGGAGCAGCATCCTCCCCTCGGGACTCTTCCCATGTTTCATACCAAGTGTTAGCAACATCCTTCAGCTGGTACGTAGCAAGCTCTGCTTCCTCAGTGTCTGTAGCATGCATCACTCAAAATATCTTCTGAACATCATCAATGAAGTTTTGCGGATCCTCATCCTTTTTGGACCTTGTGAGGACTGGAGGTTTCATGTTGAGGAATTCCGTGGACCTGGAACTACCCGTCTCATCAACAACACTTGTCCCCTACCTTTGAGCCTGAGTAGCAACAATTTGGGTGAGCAACTAGATAGCTCCCCTGACATCCATGTCTGAAGCATTGGGCACTGAGCCTGTTGCAACTCCTGGGCCGGAGTGACCTCCTCCTGAGCATCATTAGCCATAGCCCCTGGCTAGTAGCTGAGGCCCTCGTGGTGTACTTTCTTTTTGCAGGGATTTTTTGAAATGCTTAATTCGTACGAGTTAGAAGGATTCCGGAAAGCATAACTCTAACTGCACGATCTAGAGTATGAAAGAAATAAAATAATCCTAAATGTCTTGGTGGTCAACTGTTTACATGCGTGGTGCGCACACACACATAAAAGTGACCCCACTAGACATGGCTTCATAGACTCCCTAGGACTCTTGAACCTAGGCTCTAATACCAAGCTTTGTCACGCACCGAACCATGGCCTGGGCGTAACATGGCTCTCGGTGCCTGACTGCATGTGACCGAGCGAACTAACTGTATGACTTGATCAACATGTGGTATAATTGTAGGCTAGATATAAATATATAACATGATGATCTACTAAAGAGTCTGACTAAAATATCATAGATGCGAAAAATACTGAAAAGTCTGCAAGTGTAAATAAGTAGCCGACAAGGCTAACATATAAAAGACTGCTAACATCTGACTGACTGAACTATAGTCTACGAAGCCTTTAAGAATACTGAAATGCTAACTATTTACCAGGACAAGGTCCCCGGCATACCTTACTAACTGAAAATACTATAAAGACTCAAGACTGAAAAAAAGGGGATAATGCCCCGAAAGACTGGGGCTCACCAATAGCTGATACGAGATGTCCTAGCAAGCAGAGTCGTCAACCTATAAATCGTTACCTGCATCACGAGATGCAGGCCCCGGGCAAAAAGGGATGTCAGTACATTTGAATTGTACTAGCATGTAAAACAACTGAAAGAAGGAAGTGTAAATACTTAAATTGAAACTAAACTAATAACTGATAACTGAGAACTGAACAAGTAAGTAAGGATATGAATACTCCCTCTTCTGAATGATGAATAACCTGTTTATCTGATAAACTACGGCCTCATGCCCAATATATATGTGCACAAGCTACGGCATCGAGCGCAAGTATACGTACACATAACTACTCCCTCAAGCCCAAATATGCATAAAGCATGAACTACGACCTCAGGCCCAAATACAGGTGTTCAACATTCAGGATTTAAAATAAGGAACTAAGAATCACACTGCAATATATAATACTGAATGTTGAACCCCACTAGGTTACATGATACTGAAATGCTGAATAAGACTCGATTGGAATATGTATTCATAATAAAATGATCTGCCATACCTGAGACTCATGGGATATTGAATGAAGTATGAAACCATGTCATCTAGATAATAGAAGTTCTACAACTATTCATGGAACTGGGGCATAATTATTTTATAAGGAAATTTATAATAGTCATAAGAATGAGACCTAGGGAGAATCATAAATATAACGAAACGTAGAGAGTTAGCCTCACATACCTCAGCTCTGACCCTTTTTTTAAGAGTATCATGATGTTCGTTGCCTCGCTCAAAGATAATCTATGTCAATATATATATATCAAGAGGAACCAATATTAGCAATAATTCTCCTATTTTAGTAACTTAGGAATTTTATTAAACACCTTATGGGTGTAAAGCCTCATAACCCTTAGTAATTGGTCTTTTCTTCACCAAGTTCTCATTCTACTACTTCTAGGTGATTGTACAATCCCAAATAGATGTAACTAACACCATTTCTCATCACCCAAATGTTTACAACAATCATAATTCAACAATCCAAAACCCTAGCATAGTTCTTATGGTTCTCTTTATAAAACCCATTTACTATTCTCCAAACAAAACTTATCAATTCATAGTTATAAATGATTAGGGAGTAGAAGCATTACCTTTTCGAAGTTCGCTCCTCTTGAATTCAAGTTCTAGGGTTTCCTTTCTCAACAATGGTGTCTTGGTAGAATATCTAATGAGTTGAAGGATTTACCCATATTAATAAGGTGTTGGAGAATTAAAATTAACTTAGAATCATCATTAGAACTTACCTTGGATGATGGATGGACCTTGGGGAAGTTAGGTTCTTGAGAGCTTCCTTTCCTAGAGTAGGTTTTCGTGTTTGGGGTGTGGGGGAACGAGGTAAGTGTTTTAAATAAGTGAATACGTCCCAAAATTGAGGAGGAAAATAAATATAGCTCGGGTAAACCTCATCGGCGCGAGGCGTCGTCAGGGGCGCCACTATAATTGTGCAAGGCGCCATCAGAGGTGCCAAACTTATAGTGCCTTGCATTGTCTGGGGCGCTAAGGATGATGCCCTAGACAGTGCCTTGCACTATCTGGGGCGCTGAGGTTGATGCCATGAGTTTTTATGGCCTTGCACTGTCTGTGGCACTGAGTTTTTATGGCCTTGCACTATTTGTGGCACTGAGTTTTCATGGCCTTGCATTGTCTATGGCCGTGAGTTTTCATGGCCTTGCACTGTCTAAGGCTATAAGACGTACCTCCCATAAACTTAGTCGATTCTATCGAATTTTATGCACCTCACTATCGGTTTTGATTCCAAAATAACAGTTTCCACCCATACTCATCCCGATATGATTTCACATTAATACTCATTTAATGCATCCACAACAAATTCAGATTTACGGAGTGTTACAGCAAGCTCGTCGCAAAGAATCCCGACAATTGTCAACACATAAGCGTACTTCAGCACCACGAAACCCCGAGTTTTAGGTAAAAGTTTACGGGGCCTTACAATACCCTCCTTGTGTAGCTGCTCAAGTTGCCTACGCAACTCCTCTCTACGAGTCGGTGGGACAAACTTCTCTAAGAAGAGGACTGAGAACTAACGCCATGTAAGTGGTACTGCATCGGCTGGCCTGCTCAACTGCAAAGTCTGCCACCATCTGTAAATTGCCCTTGTCAGCTGAAAAGTAGTACATGCAACCCCAGTGGTGTCCAAAATACCCGCTATGCGAAAAACCTGTATACACCTATCTAGAAAATCCTAAGCATCCTCTGAATCTACTCCACTGAACTCTAGAGGCTTGAGCCTCCTAAACCACTCTAGCATATTCTGCTCCTCATCACTCATAAGCGGACCAACCCTGGCCCGAGCAGTGTAAACTGGCTAAACTGGTAATACACCCGGTGTTTGGAGTCCGTTAGCTAACTGCTCTGGAGTACGGGCAACACGAGTCTGGGCACCTCGCCCGGCCTGTGAAGTGGCTGGTGCAGCTGGAACCGAAACTGCTTGAGCCAGGCACGTGCACATAGTCAAAATCTGGGCTAAGGCCTCCTGAAGGCCAAGAATCACGATGGGAACTTCTAGTGCCTGAGCTGGCCTCGTCGGCTCAAAAACATCTGGTACTTGCTCCTCAGATGGAGCGACTAGTGGCTCCACAGGTGCTGCTCTAGCAGTAATACGAGCCACACCTCGACCTCTACCGTGGCTCCGGCCTCTCACTGCCCTAACTGGTGGTACTGGTGGCCGTCCGCCTGATTCAGTTGCACGTGTTCTCACCATCTATGAGAGAGTAGAAGAGTCAAGTTCAAATTTCAATAATAGCAAATCCGCAGGACAAGAATACAAGGAAGTGAAGTTTCCTAATAGTTCGGTATCCTATCGAAGATAAGTATAGATGTCTCCATATTGATCTGCAAGACTTTACTAAACTTGCTTATGACTCGTAACACCTATGAACCTAGGGCTCTGATGCCAACTTGTCATAACCCCAAATCCCAACCCGTCATGATCGCGCCTAACACAGTTGCAAGGCAAGCCGAACATAATAATATTGAACCACAATAATGGAATTTATAGAAATAACATAAAGTCTGAAGCCTCAATATTAAAAAAATCTGCTAAAACATTGTAAATCCCCCAAAAACTGGTAAATACAGAGTCATGAGCTCTACAATGGAAATACAAGTGTGAAAATTAAATAACAATAATTTCTCAACAAAAAACTATTGTACATAAGACGCCAAGACTGCGGGCAAGAATGTAGCTCTACCTCGTCTCTCCATACTTAGCTCAGCAAGCAACCCTGCTACTGATAAAAATTAAGTGCAGTGTAGTATGAGTACAACCGACCCAATGTACTCAATACGTATCGTAACTAACCTCGGCGAGGTAAAAGAACCAAGAATTATAAATGATACCTGCTATGACCTATACAGTTTCATCAGTTTAACAAGTACATAACAATGATGTAATCAAGTCATAAAGCACAGAAAGAACCCTCTGGACAACTGCTCTAACAAACCTTTCCCATGTGTACCAAGCTCTGGACGGCTCGAATCTAATCAAAATAACTTAATACAATAAATAATAGCTAAAGGAAACAATTCCAAGTGATAAAGTTGAAGTCTTGAATCAAATATACAAAGTCAACCCCGGGCCCTTACCTCGAAACCCGACAAAATTCACAAATTTTGAACACCCATTTAATTACGAGTTCAACCATACTAATTTCATCCAATTGCATCGACAAATCGACCCTCAAATCACCAAATATCACTCTCCAATAGCATGGTCTAAAATCCCCAAATTTCACTTCAAATTCACATAATCTAGGTTTAATAATCAATGGGTAGTCAATATTTATCAATAAAAGTGATTAAACTTTACTTACCTCTTCAATTGTAGCAAAATCCCTCTCAAAAATCGCCTTTAGCTGAGTTCCAAATCACCCAAAATAAGATAAACAATGAAGCCTTTTGAAATATAACACTGCCAGGGGTTTCGCACCTGGGATCCAAGTATCGCTTATGCGGCTAAAATTGTGCATCTGCACACTTTACTTAAATTTATCCCCATCACTCATGTGGTCCAAACACCGCTTCTACGGGTCCGCATCTGCAAAATGTTTTCGCATTTGCGGTCCTAGTCTTGCCTGATCTCTTCCACTTTTACGATCACTTATCCGCATCTGCGGGCATACAGATG
>AWOL01S0002554.1:0-10865 GCA_000715115.1 Nicotiana otophora | reverse complement strand
CATGTGGTCCAAACACCGCTTCTACGGGTCCGCATCTGCAAAATGTTTTCGCATTTGCGGTCCTAGTCTTGCCTGATCTCTTCCACTTTTACGATCACTTATCCGCATCTGCGGGCATACAGATGTGGTCAATCTTCGCATCTGCGACCTTCACCAGCCCAGCCCATACACGGACCTGCAATCAAATGGTCCGCATCTACAGACTTCCCCTGGGCTTTCCCACTTCGCTTCTGCGACTCTCTAGCCGCACCTGCGGCTCCGCATCTGCGGCCAAGCCCACCGTAGATGTGATTACACTAGAAGCCTTACACCTTCAGCAATTAACACCAATTCCAAAAGTGATCTATTAACCATACGAAACACCCCTGAGGCCCACGGGTCCCCATCACAACATACCAACAAGTCCTAAAGCACGATACGAACTCGCTTGAAGCCTCAAATCACATCAAACAATACCAAAACCATCTATCGCACATCGATTCAACCTAATGAACTAATGCACTTCCAACTTCTAAAACTGTTACCAAATCATATCAAACCAATCCCGAATAAGCTCAATTTTTTCACACAAGTCATAAATGATACAACGGACCTACTCCAACTCCCGGAACCAAAATTCGAACCTGATATCAATAAAGTCGACTCTCGGTCAAACCTCTCAACCTTCCAAACCTTTAACTTTTCAACTTTAGCCAAAAAGTCTCAAACCAACCTACGGACCTCCACATCAATATTCGGACATACACTTAAGTCCAAAAGCACCATATGAAGCTATCGGAACCATCTAAACTCCATTCTGGAGTCGTCTACACAAAAGTCAAACTTCAATCAACTCTTTCAATTTAAGCCTTCAACCTTGGGTATAAGCATCTCAATTCACTCTGAATTATTCCCGAAACCAAACCAACCAACTCGGAAAGTCACATAATCACAAATGAGCATAGAAGTGGCAACAAATAGGGGAATGGGGCTACAATACACAAAATAACTGGTCGGATCGTCACAACATATTTTAAAATAATTTTAGTTGAAAATGTTTTAGAAAATTATTGTTTGGAAATTATTTGAAAAATTATTTTTGCTTTTGAAAATGGTTTGAAAATATTTTGGGAGCTCGGATAGTGTATGCCGCAGTGAATAGACACTAGAATGTGAACACCGACTTGGTTGTAACTTCAGCAGCCAACCGTGTTGCCTTCCAAAGCATGGATTATCTCATTCTCGTCTTCTATTTTTCTTTGGCTTTCGTCATCGCCTCATAAAATATATTTTTATTCCGGATCCGAGGGACTGTGTAGTATCTTGTCCTCTATTAGTCAAAGTATCATCATAAGGCCTCAAAATTTATATCTTTTTCATAGGCCTCACAACATAATATTTCTCTACTAGCCTGCAATTTTCAATCTCAAAAGAAACTGGTAAAGGCAACACCAATATAGTCAAACTAACAATATAAAAAAATAGTAGCAACAACACTACAAAGGAAATGATTACAAAAATAATAGAGAGACGAACGAATAGTAGCAAAAGAGAACAGCAACAAAACCCATAAACCTAATAAGGCAATAGGTTTTCCGGCAAGGCAACAATCAAAGCCAACAATGCAACAGAAGAGGCAACGACGACTATTTTCCGACGAGTTTTATGGCCATAACAGAAATCACGATCAAATGCGTACCTCAAAATAGTGGCAACCAAGAAACGAATTAAAACGTCAAAAATAATTAGTCAAATAACATATAGAGCAGCAAAGGTGGACGAGCGAGAGAGGTCGCCAGAGTTAATGCCATTTATGGTGAGGCGATAAATAGTCACGACAAAATGCCACTTCAACAGTTACGTCAGAGCAGCGACGGACGGAGCGGTAAATAAGAGGTCACCGGCAAGCGTATGTCTGACCAGATGTGGAGTTTTGGGGTTAGATATGAATCTGAGTTTCCCCGCCATGTTTTCCGGCGACTGACTGACCAGTGAGGAGCAGCGATGGAAGTAGCTAAAGAAAGGGCGAGAGATGGTCGCAGTGGTGGTCGTTGCCAGCTTGCCGGTGACAAAATTCAGCGGCGGCAGTAGGTGGGCGGATTCCGACTTCTGTCATGGTGGTCGGATCCTTGAGAGAGAAAGAAGGCATGGAGTGAGGGAGTAGAGGCTGCTCTCTCTTAATTTGAGATAATGAGATAATATCTATTAGGTTTTTGTCCCTTTTATACAAATATCTGATGGGGTATTATAAAAATAAAAGTATATTGTGATGTATGTAGTGTGTAGTTTATGTAGTAGGTGCATGTAAAAAAATATGTGGTGCTCATTTAAAGTAAAAATAAAGGTAAAATAAAAAAGAAAACATGTGGTCTAAATATAAAACCACTGACTTAAAAATCACAGGCCGAATATCGGACACTCTTTATTTTGTCTGTGTATATGTACGTATCAGTGCAGTTTATGTAGCTCAGAGGAGAAGACAAACCAATGGTCTTTACCTTTTGAATAAAGGTTTTACCCATTGGGTAAAAGGGTGTCATGTCACATCAGGTGTCATATCACATGTTTAGTCACATCAACTGTCATATCACATCAGGTATTGACAAGGCATATGATTTAACTAGATTTGATCTGTATTTTGAAATGAATTCTACTCACTTTCGTGTAATTAATAGATTGTGTTATAAATTAAAGATAATTATTTAATTGAAGAAAAAATATGGCTTGCGATATTTATTTGAAAATGCCAACTACTATAATAGTGTTGTAGTAATTATTTTATTATTTTTAAGTGATAATATTGATAGAAAAATCCTAATATTTTGAAAATAGGTTAATTATCAATAAATTATTTGAATTTTAAAAAATGCACGAATGTAGTATTTAATTAATTGCAATAAAATGATAAACATTCCTATATTTTGTGAAAAATAGGAATCATTAGCAATAAATTACATTAAATTTAAAAATATGCAAAAATGCTATATTTTACCATTTAATGACTAGGAAGCCTGCAAAAGTTAATTTTAAATATAGAGCGTCAAAATATACAGTCAACATGAATAGTGATGCGCACGCAGCGAGATAAGGGGGCTTAAATACTTCATTGTAATGCACACGTAGTGAGATAAGGGGGATAAAGCGCGTGAAGCTATTTCGGGAAAGATATTTTAAATGTGAAGCTCACGCGGCGTCATAAGGGTAAATTTTGAATTGTGATTTGTGATTATGAGGTGTGGTACCTCGGGGTGATTATTGTTGGTATTCTTGTGTTCGAACAGTTTATGACTTCCTTGTGCGTGTCGTGCATTTTACATATTTTGTTGTGTTGTTTCTAATGTGCTAATATTTTCTGGTAATACTTGGTGATTTGGTTTCCAAAGTGGAATTTCTTACATGGAGTTGTTATCTCGTATTCTATTGAGTTGTTGGTAACATAATGGATTAAAGTAAAAGAAAGTCATTATCGTGCTTTACTTTAATTGATTCTTGTTAAATCCCTCTTGAACATGTTATACGTAACTGATGCGGGTACGATATACGTGGTGGCACGAGGTCTTTGTCGTGCGAGTGTGATTTATATTGTGACACGAGGTCTTTGCCGTGCGAGTATAACTTATATTGTGGCATGAGGTCTTTGCCATGTGAGTATGACTTATATTGTGGTACATGGTCTTTTTTGTGCAGGTGTTATTTATGTTGTGGCATGAGGTCTTTTCCGTGCGACAGTGATTGATAATGTTGGCACGAGGTGCCATATGTGTGTGATTCAACGAGGTGCCATATGTGTGTGATTCAACCGGATGACTTGTCGTCAAGACTGGACCTTTATTTGTTCAAATTGTTATCATTTATTCTGATGAGATGCAGTTATTGCCTTATGTTATTATTCCTTTTGTCGGTCTTTGTCATTTTGCACAGGTTATATTTGACTAGTGAGTGTCTCGACTTGAACCTCGTCACTACTTCACTGAGGTTAGTCTTAATACTTACTGGGTACTGACTGTGGTGTACTCATACTATACTTTTACATATGTTTTTGCAGATCCAGGTGTTGGAGGTAGCGGACCCAGGCTGTGAAAGTTTCTTTGATCGCAAGGGTTTAAGGTAGATCTACATTGTTCGTTGCAGCCCCTTGGAGTCCTTTCCTTACACTTATACTGTTAATTCTCTATACCAACAATAATGTACTTGAGATGTTTTATGTAATCAGTTAGAGCTCGTGACACTGTACTACCTAGTCTTGGGGATTTGTTGTGATTATTATTGTGTTGGCTTGTATCACCTTTATTTTCGCATTTGTATTAAACTCTGCTTTATAATATTTAGTTTAACTGTTGTAAGTGATCAGCTTACCTAATTTTAGAGACTAGGTGCCATCACGATCCTTAAGGAAGGATTTTGGGGTTGTGACAGTTGCAATACTTGATTTAACAATGATTATTCTTTATCCGCATTTTTGTTGTTATCATGTCCTTGTACGCTTTTTGTTGAGTTATGAGGATGTGCCTCTTGATGATAATTTGTTACTTTGCATTGTTTTATAGTTGCGGCACATGTGTACATGTTGTGGGAATTGATTTTAGATGTGCATGCTGCGACATAAGGGAAGCATTTCATTTGTGATGCGCATGCGGCAAGATAAGGGTGGCTAGATGCGCGTGCAACGGCATAAAGGTGGTGTGTATTGATGCAAACCTGGCGAGATAAGGATGGGTTATGTGCGTGTATAAATATAAGGGGAAATATTCATTGTGATTCTCACGCGGCGATATAAGGGTGGCATTGTGGGTATGTTATGTGATAGGTCAGGGGTGATTTGTATTGATTATGTGCATGTGGTGGTGAAAGAGAGGCATTCGTTTTGTGCTTATGAATTCTTTCTGTGTGTCATGCATTTTTACGTGATTTTCTACGTTGTTTCCAACATGCTAATTTATGACTCTATTATTACTTGATGATTGTTTGCCAAAATATATTTACCTACGTAGAGTTGTTACCTCATATTCTGTTGAGTTGTTGGAAACGTAGCAGATTGTAGTAAAAACTAAGATGTTGTCATGCATTACTATAATTGATTTTGAAAATTTCTCTTGAACGTGTTACTTTGAAATTGATACGGAATCGGATTATAATGTGGCACGAGGTCTTTGCCGTGCGAGTTTGACATGTGTGTGGCACGAGGTCTTTGCCGTGAATGGGTAATTGATAATGTACGCACGAGATGCCATATGTGTGTGATTCCATTTGATGACTTGTTATTGAAGTTGAGCCTTACTTGTAGTATATTTCTATCACTTGTTCCGATAAGACTATAGTTATTGCTTATCTGCTATACTTTCCATTCCCAGTCTTGGATATACTGCACAGGTTATTTGGAAAGTGAGTATCTTTTGACTTAAAAACCTCGTCACTACTCCTCTGAAGTTAGTCAAGATACTTACTGAGTACATGGGGTCGGTTGTACTCATACTACACTTCTGCACCTTACGTGCAGATTCAGGAGCTGAGTAGCTGTGAAGAGGGAGCTTTCCATTGGAGGCGTACCCACATGTCGAATTCATGCTACTTGTTGTTCCTGGTATCTTATGATTTTATTTTTATTTATGCAATTTTCAAACAGATGTTGTATTGAAATCATTTCACCAGCTTAGTAAATCTAAATTATATTGGCTGATGACTTGTACTGCAAATCCTCAGAGTAATTGTATTAAATTCTATTGCAATTTTATTTCTAATAATGATGATTCCTCATGTTGAAGTGACTTATACTATCTGGCTTACCTAGCGGGGTTGGGTTAGGTGTCGTTATGATATCGGTGGGATTTCGGGTCGTGACAAGCTAGTATCAGACTTCTAGCTTTATAGGTTTTAAGAGTCATGAACAAGTATCTAGTAGAGTCTTGTGGATCGGTATGATGACGTCCATACTTTTCTTCGAGAGGCTACAGGGCATCTAGGAAACTTCCCATCTTTATCTAGTTATCGTGCGACCTTGTTTCATCTTGAAGCATGTACCTTCAATTTTCTTTCATTCACTCGTATGTGATGTTGCTCACTCAGTATATGCTATTCACCAATGACTTGTGATGCTATGGATGGACTACAAAGGGCTATGAATGCTTGATTATTGTTGCGATGTGGCCTAGTCTTAGAAGCGGATGCAGTGGTAGATCTTTCAATTGTTCCTTTGAGGTATGCAACTGATTCTTGTATTTCGTTGATAAGTACGGGCTCGAGAGGATTAGTTGGCTTCCTAATTATTGTGACCATATTAGGATCATGGAAAGATGTTGATTTGAGGCTAGCCGGTAGGATTTGAGGTTGTGTGATTTGTATGAGGCTTCTATTCAACGAAGCGAGTATACTACCATTTTGGAGGGCTTGAATAAGTTTGCATGACTGTGATAAGGATGAGTATGCACTTGGCAGAGTCTTTGGAGTGTTTTATGACTGGTGTTACATGCGTTTATGAAGTATTTAGTTGATTAGCAGAGCGAGATTGGGGCAGTTATAAAGGAAGGGTACTAAGGGTTATAAATGATGTGTTCTATGGCTTCGAGCCAAGTGGGGGAGTCTGCTATTGACAATCGGATTGCATGGTCATGCGTTATATAGGACTAGGATGTGCTAGTGGATTGGCTATGGTTTGAGGAAGGTTTCATCAAGGATGATTAGAGCAAGGTGAATGACTTTTGAGAAGGTTCCAACGGGTTCAGGACTCATATATGATATTTAAGGATTTTTGAATTTGAATATGTTTAGGACTTGAGGCTTACATTGGATGATGTCGAGACTTGCGGTATTCTATATCATTATGATTCTAAATTGCGGTATTAGAAAGGTGAAATGAACAGCTTTAGATTCATTAAAAGGTTCTTCAGTGCGGGCAATTTCATGTTGAGGTACTCTTTCTCTTAGCAGTCTACGTTACTTGGATTGATTCAAAAAGATGTAGTTCTAATGATTTGATTATGTGTAAATGGGTTCCAAAGAGTTTGAAAATGGTTTGGCCACGACTTGTGGTAGATGTGCTCCACAGGCATGGAGAGTCTGTTACGTGTTGTGATTTTGTTCAATGGTTTGAGATATAGGAAGGTTTTCGGTTGATGGAGTGTCTATCTTACTGGTTATTCATAGTTGAGAATGGGGCCCTCGTGGCTTTTAGATTATAGCATGATAGAAGTGGTACGTCGGGTGGAATTGAGATTTTATGGGCAAGGCTGCGGTTCGATTTTTGAAAGGACGGTCATGAGTTCTAGACGGCATGAAGGTTTCAGATGTATAGAGGATGTTAGTACCGCCAGGTATCGCCTGTGAAGGGTGTGCATGTTAGGAGACGCATTTGTTTTTTACTTGTGGGTGCTCGACTAGTATTACGGTAATTCCCTAGATGTTGACTGCTGATGTTCAGGTTTTGCTATGTGGTGCAGAAGATCTATGTGAGTATTTTCCGTAGATGATGATGTATGAGAGATGTGTCAGTCATTTTTGTTGTGGAGTCGGGGTCAGATATGGATATTTATGTATTCTCGAGGTTTAGGGATCGGATGTTCTTAGAGACAGACTATTCCATGGTTGCGGACTATGAAGATGTTTAAGAGCTAGTCAGCGGATAGTATGTGCTATGGATAGGTTACTATGGACTTTTGGAAATCTCTTTTTACCTATTTGGGATGATTGCAATTGATTTTGGGGCCCATTGGGCCTAATGAAAATGTGTATTATGCATCGTACCGAGTTTTGTTTACTCAACGGCTAGAGTTGACCTTATTCATGTTATGGTATGCTTCATGTGTTGCTCTCTTATGCTATGATGGGTTGTGATACTACTTGACTATTCCCACGCCTGATGTGATTCCGTTTAGGCCTTGTGGCGAGATTCAAGCGAGATGGATTTGGGGTGTTGAATTGTCTATTGCGCTTTGGTCATGGTTTTCCTATCTGGGGTACACATATGGTTGTGGGTTGTGAGCATTATGGCTCGATGAGTATTTCATGTGGATCAGTATGTTTGGATCGGGTCACGCACTGCATCAGATCTATGATAGGATGAGATTATTTATGGTTATTTCATGTGTTTTGTTTTTTTCTTGTGGGGTGGATTCATAGTATGGTGTTGTTGGGGTTGTACCTGTTGGACTTTTTCAGTTCTCTTTGTATCGTTAGTTATATTTGAGTTATTGCTTGTTGGGTGCAAATTACGTCATATGTGTCTCTATGTGGCATTGGGGTGTGGCATATTGGTCGAGCAGCTTGTACTAGGTAATATGAGGTTATTAGACCTGGAATTTATGCAATCAGACTTAGATAAGGTATGTTGGGATGGGAACGTCATTTGTCATCTTAGGCTTTGGTAATGGTTCCTGTCGGGCGAGAGAACTCTATGGCTTGTTGATCTGATGAGTGGATATGAGTTTTTACATGCCTCTTGTATCATTATCAATGTTGTAAAGGTTTGAAACAAGGTTCTAATTGATATGAGGTAGGTTACCGGTACCGGGTTTGGTAATAGGCAACTATTGTGGCCAGAGATATGGCTATGGGCATATGAGCGATGGGTTACGTTGTGTGGTTATGTCTTGTGAATATATTTATGATTTGTTGTGTTGGTTGAGATCGATACAATGTTTATATGTGAGAATCAGATCTTAAAAGGAGAACTGGATGTCAAAAATTGGTTCTAAGGCTTAGCGGGCAAGGTTGAAGAAAGAATATTCAGTCAAGATTGTGTTGATGGGCTTTTATATATTGAGGTGATATGGGATCACGTGGGTACGTGTATGGTGAGTTTATACAGTGATTTTATAGCTTGAAAACGACTCTTGGCATGTTCGAGGACGAACGTATGTTTAAGTGGGGGGGAATGTAACGACCCGACTAGTTGTTTTAAGCTTTAGCGTTTTGTTCGGTGGTTTGAGGTCTCGAGTAGCTTCATATGATGTATTGCAACTTGTGTGTATGGTAGGTTTCGATGTTCGAGAGGTCCAGGATTGATTTGAGAAAGAAAATTTCATATTTGGAAGCTTTAAATTAAATAGTTGACCAAGGTTTGACTTTTGTGTAAACGGTCTCGGGTCCGTGTTTTGAGGGTTTCAATATATTCATATGGTGATTTTGGACTTGGGCTTATGCCCGGATTTCAATTTGGAGGTTCCTCGATTGATTTGGCTCTTTTTGGTGAAAGTTGGCAATTTGAGGGTTTACAAATTTCCTAAGTTTGATCGAGAGATGACTTTGGGGCTAACGGGTTTAGATTTTGGCTTCGGGACTTGGAATAGGTCTATTTTAACATTTGAAACTTGTATGCAATGTTTGGTATCATTCCGAGTTGATTTGGTAGGAATCAAACGCTTGGTTATAATTTTGGAAGTTCTTCAGTTTCAGTATGATTTTGGATGCGTTTTGGTATTTGATTCATGGTTTTATATGTTATTTTGATGATCCGAGCATGCGATCGAATTTGCATGAATTTTATGTACTTGTTGGTATGGTTGGACGGGATCTCGGAGGGCTCGGGTAAGTTTCGGATTATTTTCGGGTTAGTTTGGGAATTTCAGCCATTGATGGTGTTGTTGTTCTCGCAATTGCGAGGAACATGTCACATTTGAGGTTACCGCATTTCCGTGGTCATCTTCTCTTTTGTGAGTCTGAGCGATCTGAGTAGTGTTCGCATTGCGAGATGGAAGTCGCATTTGCGACGATGGGTGGATCGCTTTTGCGAGGCCAGGCATCGCTTTTGCGATTTGGCCATCTGGGAAGGACTTCGCATTTGCGAAGTCTGTGTCGCAATTGCAACTGTGTCAGTGTGCTTCGCATTTGCAGACCTGAGGTCGCTTTTGCGATAGTCGTATTTTGCGAACATCTGGTCGCAAATGCGACATTTGCAGCTTAATATAACTGAATTTCGGGATTTAGCCTCATTTTATCATATTTTGAGCCCTAAACTCGGTGGGAGGCAAATTTTGGATAGGATTTTCACACATAATTATTGGGTAAGTAATTTTCACTCAGCTTTGATATTATAACTTAATATTTTGTGGATTTTAACATCAAAATCATGAAATTGAAGGAAATGTTTGGGAATTTTTTACTATATTTTAAAAAATAAAAATTTGAGATTTGAGAGTCGAATTGGACTCGATTTTAAAAACTAATCATATATTTGGACTCGTGGGGTTATGAGTAGTTAAAATCTACCCTTCGACTTGGGTTTTGACCGGGAGGGCCTATAGTTGACTTTTGAAAATTGGGTAAAGATTGTAACTTTATTAATTGAAATTGATTTCCTTTGCATTGTTTGACGTTATCGAGTTGTTTTTTGTTAGATTTGAGCCAGCCGAAGGTGATTTTCTAAGGGAATAATTTTTGAGTATCGATTTGCCTTGTTTGAGGTAAGTGTCTTGCCTAGCTTTGGTTAGGAAATTGTTTCTACTATTTGATGTTATTTGCTACATGCGGGGGTGATGTATATATGAGGAAACGAGCATATATACTGTCATGGGCTGCGTTCCATCATCGACCCATGACCCCTTGGACGCGCCCCGTGGCGTCCTGGCAAACCTCCCAACGCCTAGCGCCACGGTGGGCCCCGTGGTCTCGGCAGCGCCAAGTGACAAGTGAGCATGCGCCTCTGTCACCCCACCGATAATCAGTGCCAGCGCCCAGCGGCTGGCGAATGCCATCAATGCCGCGCGCACCAACAATGCCGCACACACAAACCATCATGTTGCCGAGAGCGCCGCACGCACAGATAGTGCCCCGCGCACAGACCCAATTCCAAGCACCAGCGCCCCGCCGCTGGCAGATCCAAATAGTGCCGGGCGCGCCCACAGCAATGCGCGCGCAGACCCTGCTGCTCAAGACAAAGTTGCTGCCATCGGACT
>AWOL01S0002553.1:3605-16153 GCA_000715115.1 Nicotiana otophora | reverse complement strand
CATATAACTGGCTCAACAAAGAAATGCCTATATCACTTCCAAGACTGAACAAAACTACTATTTCGCTTTGCAAACACACGTCGCACGTTCTATACATCAAATGCAATGCATATAATAACACAAAACCTCACACACACATGGAACATAACTCACTCAAGATCGGATTATCAAGACACTTTAGTCAAAGCAGTTAAGTAAAGTTAAGCTCATACCATTTAAGGCACTTATACAAGAGTGAAAAACTGAGTCTAAGCGTCACAACTAAAGCACTCACTATTCTCAAGGAAAAATAAAGTCGAGAGATATTGCTTTCATTTCAAATCACAGAACAAGGTTTCCTACTTCTACAAAATAAAGACTAACTACACCCAATTCAAACAAAACATCTGGAAAAGAATCGCGGCACAAAGAAAAATGAAGGGGGGATTAATAAACTACCTAACAAAAGATTTTTTTGTGTTTTTCGTTCGACTTTAATCCCTCAAGAAACCTGTCGAATGATACCCATCATCGGGAAAAATCAAAAATTTAACTTTTTATATTTTTTTCAATTAGTTTCTACTACTCAAACTAACAAAAGAAAAATAAATCAAACTCACTAAAGCAAAAACTAAGACTAATATGCATACAACAAACAAATATCCCCCACCCCAAACTTTAAGTTGTGGCATGTCCCCACGTCACACAATTAAAAAGCATAAGGTAGAGGAAACTTCCCTGAATATCTAGTCGGGGTCTGAATCAAAGTCGGGATCCATTCCACGGGCCCGAACTAGTGCATACATCCATGCAGACAACTTCTTTTGCAGCCTTCTTGGGGTACACCCCACACTTATATTTTTCACTCAATGCAGCCTTCTATTTCACACCCTTCACCTTCCATTCAACATTTGCAGCTAGATTCTCCTTTTTCACCCCTTTCTCTACATCCATCTTGAATGTTAATGTCCCTCCCCCACTCTAAGCATGAGCTTTTTCTCATGTATATCTAATATTGATATACTTGTTGCTAATAATGGTCTTCCTAGGATGAGGGGTATCTCCTTATTCTCCTCCATCTTCACAACTATAAAGTCTACTGGAAATATAAACTTATCCACCCACACTAAGACATCTTCAACTATCCACTCGAGTGTTATATGCTTTTGATCTGCCAGCTGCAATGATATTGGTGCAGACCTTATCTCTCCAATCGCATTCCCAAGTTTCCTGTAAATTGACAAATGCATTAGATTCATTGAGGTACCAGAATCACATAAAGATTTATGAAAGTTAAGAGTGCCTAAAAAGCAAGGTGCTTGGTATCTTCATTAGAGTCCTCCCTTCTTGAAGTTTCCTCCCTCTTCTTTTTCTCTACTCCCTTCTTACCTTCCTTCTTCTTACCATCTTCAATCTTTAGCTCCTTCTCACTTTCTTTTTCAGGTATCACCTCTTTTTGGACTGGAGTGAGATCTTTCAATACTTGCATTCTTCTCAAGGACACAACATTTACCGTTTCTTTGGGATTCTTTTCAGTATCAGCTGGTAGAGTACGTGGGATTCTTTCAGACAATATATTTGCAATTTGTCTCACTTGTCTCTCCAAGTTACGCAAATCTGGTCCAAGTTCTGTAATAGTTGCACCATGAACATCTAATCCTTCGTCTTTATTGATAAAGAAAGACTTCATCAAATCTTCTAACCGAGTATAAATTGGATATTGAGACTAAAACTGCGGCCTCTCGTGAAATTTGGAGTTATGTTATTGCCATGCATTTGCTATACCCCATGTGAACTTCATGAAAAATTGGGGTGCTTCTGACGCATTGTATTGAAATTATAATTACCCATAGCATTCACTTCCTCAATGGTAGCTTGACACTTATGAGTAGGGTGTCCTCTTCGACTTATATCACAGGCTGCATGAGGCTCATTATGTATCGAGGCTAAGGTCAAATTCCTTATTTCTTTGGTCATGGCGTCAAGCTCTACCTGCACAGATGTGTTAGTATCAAACTGGTGAACACCAGTTGATCTTCTTCTTCCAGCATTCTCCGAGGGCCAGTGATTTGCATCTTCAGATAACTCATCTAGAATTGTGACTATCTCCTCTGGAGTCTTTTTCATCAACGGACCTCCAACTGCATTGCTCAATATTCTACGTAAGGTCGGTGTAAATCCATCCCAAAAGTCCTGAAGTTGCATCAAGAGTTCAACTTCGCTATGTTGCATTTTCACACAATATCCTTAAACCTCTCCCAAGCTTCAAACACAGTTTCAGTCTCATTCTGGCAGAAGTTATGGATTTCTCTTCTAAACATGCCCGTCCTAGCTGAGGAGAAATATTTCGCAAGACATTTTCTGTTCATTTACTCCCATGTTCTAATTGATCCCTGGGGAAAGCTTCGAAGCCAATGCTTTGCATCATCTTTGAGAGTGAAGGGGAATCTGAGGTAAACTGCATCTTGTGACACATCATTATATTGAAAGGTGTTCATGATCTCCTCGAAGTCCAATAGATGATCGTTTGGATCTTCATTCTGCTTTCCTCTGAAGACAACAATTTTGAAGGGTTTGAAGTAACCCTTACTTCAACTCGAAATTATTAGCTGCAACTGGGGGTGGTATCACACTTGATAACCCTTGGCCGGGAGCTATGTTTTCGATTTGGTTTGCACCAAGGGTTGATTATGTGCCATTCTCCGAGTCCTCTCTTCTTCATATGCAATTTCTAGATCTCTAATAGCTACTTCTTCAGCATCCCTTGCAGCTCTTTCTCTTCGTTGGGCTGCCTCCATCGTAGTCAAATATACATTATCATCATCTCCATCCATATTTTCTTTGGTTGAGAATTTTCCAACCGTCACTATATTCTCCCGGAGATTTCTTTCCTTCTTCAACTGTCGCAGTTGTCTCTCTATTTCTGGCTCGTATGGTTGCACTTCTTTCCTAAATGATCGAGTCATGCACCAATCTAACATGTAGCCTGCGCATAGTCAAAGAACACCAACCATAAAAGGAGAAAAATAAAATAAAAAGAAAAATTCCTGAATTAGCACTACAAACTATTTCCAACACTATTGATTGCCAATCCCCGACAATGACGTCAAAATTTGACGAGCGCAAAACATACACTTAAATATGCTCGATAAATGAATATAGTAAAATATAATATCGTATCCATAAGGATTTGAGTTAAATAGTATTGTTGTAGTTTATAGCTAGATTCCTATCCAAGATGATCAATAATTGAGATTTCTGTAATTAAAACTAAAGTTAACGTAGAATCTAAACTTTAGGATAATGACAATCGACCCAAGTAGTGAGCAAAGAAGGTTATCAATTGGGAGAAGATAGGGTTGATAGGATAGGTGCAAGACAAATGTTGGGATTTGACTCTAAATAGNAGGGTTGATATGATAGGTGCAAGACAAATGTTGGGATTTAACTCTAGATAATTCACTTCGAATGTTCAAGTGAGTCTCTCAAATTCACTAGTTTATTAATTTAATTGTTTAGTAGAAACAACTCTCTGGATTAAGTGTCAACCTCACAAGATAAACTAATTTAAGATCGGTGAAGATATACATGAGATAGTAGTGGATTGGTCTTTAGGTGAACCTCTCTCGATTATCCTCCTAACTAGGTTTAATCAATAATTCAATTAGCCTCTTTCGATTACTAAGAAGAATTAATGAATTCAACCAACAAGATAGAATGCAAGAATATCACAAGTTTTACCTCTCTCGATTACATGAACAAGTGAATATAGATGCAACGATTAAAACATCCAAAATGATGCTATACATAAAAACAAGACTTAATATCAACAAACAAGTATCAATACACCAAATCCATCAAACCCTAAAGAGAACTACTCCATAAATATGGAGCAATTCATCACAATAATGTTCAAATCAAAGGAAAATATAAAACGATCCAAACTCTTGTCTTAAGTGAGGATTGAATGATGAAATCCTCATGCTTTTGCTTCTCCAACTCCTCCTTGTCTTCCTTAGGTCTAAGATGGGTCAAAAATCCTAAAAATAACATTTTTACATGCATTTATACTTAGTAGGGTAGTGCCCAGACAAAAATACCTTTACCTGCGCGAAATAGGATTCCAGCTCTGTAAAGATTGTACAGGCGCGCCACATGAAGCGACGCGCCAGGTGGGGCTGTAGTGGGATTGGTCAGAGTGCGTGCACAATTGACTGTGGTAGAATTTGGGCAGCCGCGTCGCTCCACACACTGCGGTTGTGTGTTTTTGTCAGAGTGAATTGTTTCTATTGCGTTTTGAAATTTGAATGTGGTTCTCGACCCCCGAACGAGATCCCGGCTTTATCACCTAGGCTTTTACTCAGACTTCAAAGCTCCAAACAGCTCGATTTCATTCCATAATATCTATATAGCTTGGAATCACTCCTACTAGGAATAAAACACGCAAGTAGTGCAAAACACTTGCGATTAAAGCTCAAACTCAATTGAAGTACAGTAAATTAGAGTGTGATAAGCGACTAAAATAAGGGATTATAGTCTACCATCAGACTGCACGGACAACTCACGTGCCAACAGGATAACTCTCACATAGAAGGCAAGTACACGGAAGTACATGTAAATGGTCAATAACATCAGGATTCATCTTCTTAAACCGATATGGGTGATTTATTTACATGTATAGTTGTACAACTGTTCTAGCACAATTCAAGTAAACAAGCAAGAGTAGAGACAATGAATGTCACATAAGAAACGATCACCACAAAATGTACACGGTCTAACTCACACATGGAATGCACACCACTACACAAATAACAACAATAACAATGCCCCCATGCCATCACAAGTCATCACAAAGCATTCCACGACATAGTCCACCTTGTCTCGCCACATGCGCAATAATAAATTAAATGCCCACACTGTCTCGCCGCAAGCACATAATAATATTCTCACCTTGTTTTGCCACATGCGCAAACCCACATATATAGTCCGCCTTGTCACGCCGCATGTGCAAATATCAATAGTAACAATAGCACGGACAACTCATGTGCGAACACCCCCAACAATCCTCTCAGCAATACCACATGTGCCAAAACATAACAACACAATAAAATAACTTCACAACATGTGCACATATGCCACAACATTTCCTCAAAATAGTTTCAATACCACAACCACGCATAGCCCTCGGAACAACATCAATAACAACAATAACACGGGAATACGGCAAGTAAATCAACTCAAGAACTTCAAAACTCAAAGAAATGGACGAATGAGCTCACAATGAAAGATAAAACAGAGAATAATAGTTTCATCAAAAATAGCTCAACAAGGGGAGAGATAGCGTGCAACAATGATTTCCAAATAACTATAACTCAACGGTAAGAGAGATAGCATGAATCAATGATACTAAATAAGGATAAGTGAACAATGAAAGGAATAACAATACGTCAATTAAGGTTGAGCAATTACGGAAAAGAGACTAATAAATTCAATTAAGGATAAGCAATTACGGAAAAGATAATAATGTCCTCAATTAAGGATAAGCAATTACGGAAAGAATAATAATAACTTCGATTAAGGATACGCAATTACGGAAAGAATAATAATAAATTTAATTAAGGATAAGCAATTACAGAAAAGATAGCATGGCAATAGAGAGGCAATATCTTCAATTAAGGAACATAAGCATTTAATTGGCAACAAGGGTAAACCATGAATCAATTAATTCCAAATAAGACGCGAAAGGGTAAATTTAGTAAATGGTGGATTTAACACGCTAAAACAACTTCATATCTAATGAACATAAGAAACTAAGAGCACTAAACAGTCAAATTTCCACAAATAAGCCCGAGTACGTAATCGTCACCTCGCGTACACGGCCTTCACATGACACAATTAGCACAAATGACTCAAATCCTAAGGGGTAGTTCGAAGATGTCCTTCTCGAGTGGAACAACCTCTGGACGGCTCAACTCTAGCCAAAAAAACATCAAATCATAAACAAAACGCATAGGAAACCGGATAATAAAGCTTCAATCTTTAAAAGAAACTGGAAAATCAACCCTGGGCCCATACCTCAGAACCTAGACGAATTCATACAATACGAATATCCATTCAATTACGAGTCCAACCATACTGATTTCAACCAATTCTGACTCTGAATCGATGTTCAAAACCCAATTATTCTCTTCAGAAAACGTTTTTGATAAAAGCTCCCAAATATCCAATCAAAACGTGGATTAATTCAAACATGAACTTATGTAATCATACTAAAATGCAAAACTTATAGTTTTATACTGATCCCCATGAAAAGACGAGAAGAACGCCACAAAAATCACCTCAATCGGAGCGCTAGAACTCAAGATATGCTCAAAATACGAAATAATCTCAGTCAGATTTTTTTAATACACAGGGAATTTCACTTCCGCGCCTGCGGTCTGCCAGCTATAATTTCTGCATTTGCAGACCATATTTTGCACCTGCGGGGTCGCAGATGCGGACCCAACTTCGCATCTGCGAAGCACCACAAACAACTCTCTTCTCCGACACTAAAATGAGCATAACTCGCTCATACAATGTCCAAATTCAACAATGTTTTTGCTATGGCTATCTAATTACGATACTGATCTAATGCTTCAATCAAAACAGCAATTGGAGGTCATTTGCTTAATGTGGTAGCATTTATGCTTGAAGAAACGATATCGAAACATAAAAAACGAGCGCAACACAACCCAAACCTATCCGAAACTCACCCGAGCCCCTCGGGACCCCGTCTGAACATACCAATAAGTCCCAACACATAACGCGGACCTGCTCGAGGCCTCAAATTACATCAAACAATATCAGAAATATGAATCGCACCGTAAATCCAAATTAATAAACTTATAAACTTTCAACTTCTACAACTCGCGCCGAAACATATCAAATCAACCCAGAATGACGTCATATTTTGCATGCAAGCCTCAAGTGACGTAAAGGAGCTAATCCAACTCTCTGAATCGCAATTCGAGCCCCATATCAACAAATTCAACTCTCGGTCAAACCTCTTAACCTTCCAAAACTTCAACTTTTCAATTTTTGCCAAAATGCTTCAAACTATCCTACGACCCTCCAAATCCAAATCCAGACGCACGCCTAAGTCCAAAATCACCATACGAAGCTATTGGAATCATCAAAATGCCATTTCGGAGTTGTCTATGCAAAAGTCAAACTCCGGTCAACTCTTACCATTTAAGCTTCTAAAACAAGAATCCTTCTTCCAAATTGATCCTAAATCATCCGAAATCCTAACCGCACCACACACGCTAGTCATAATACATAATACAAAACTGCTCGAGACTTTAAGCCAGCAAACGGGATGCTAATTCTCAAAACGACCGACCAGGTCGTTATCTTCTCCCCCTCTTAAACAAAAGTTCGTCCTCGACCATGCCAAGAATCATTCCGAAGTCATCAATTAGTGAGTGAACAAACCATACAAATACCCGCGGGTGACCACACGTCACCCCAAATCCACGTAAGCCCGATAACACCACCCCAACTGAATATGTTTCCACAAGACCTGATTCCTATATCAACAGACGGTATCAGCCCCAACCAGCTACAATATCCTATGAATACACTCACCAAATGCAAACACACGACCTAACACACTACATATATGTCCATAACAATATTTCTAATCACAATAGCTATCCATACTCAAACCTAGGGTTGCGCCCCATTTTTTTTTTCTCGCGAAAGCGGGCTTCGACATTGGGACAACTCTATTGAGTGGGAGGTAAAGTGTCAAAAGAAGAAGAGTTGCCACCTAACGAGTTTTAAGGTACGTTAGAGCACCTATTGTGAAGATAACTATGTTCGACTAGTCAACGTCACCAAAGATCGGGTAAGGGCTCAAATTACCTCAAAGAGAAGGTGTTAGGCACTCTTTGAGGTCCACAACTTTGGGTCTCGGCCGAACTTAAAACTATGTGGATTATAATTAGGCAAGATGATTAAATAACAAAGAGAACTAAAGGTCAAAAAGTTCCATTATAACACAATAAGAATTGGTACAAATCTTAAGGACTACAAGGATATAACTATAACAGTCTATATTAAATGACTAAGTGTATAAAGAGAAAAGGGGGGTCCAAAGTTTTTTAGCCTAAAGGATCACCTTGTGCAACATAAATAGTACTTCGCAAGTCCTTTTAGATAGGAGTTGCTCATATTATTCGGCGGGCACAGACTATCATCTCCTGCTACCCGATTACTATGTTCAAGTTGTTTACTTAAAGCATTCTAATTTAATTCCAGGTCCCGTCCTATGCATGCACTACCCGTCCCATGCCTATGGTCCAGGAGGCGTTGGACCTCTATTTGGGTGGTTCTAGACTTTACTTAGGCTGCTCAAAATGATAAAATTAAGCGACATTCAAAACAAGTAAGACTTCACTTAAAAGAAGTTGAAGGCCCAAGTTAGCCACCACACGTAAAACTAATGCACGCAGACAGATTTTACATTAGGTAGTAGATAACCTAAAATTGAGGCAAATTAGAATCATTGAGCCCTATAGACATGGTTTCTACGTGACATTCATTTTAAGCGCACGGGCAGTGTTGATTATGTTGGAACAATGAATTTACAAATGATAGGTATTGCAATTCCTATAGGCATAATCTCTAAATGAGGCAATAAAGTCGTTTGAAAGCATGAAATAATTACCCGCGTTTGATTTTATTAGCATACATTTTAGGCGAATAACAACATCCAATAGGCAGGATTTCTATGAGTTGGTAATTGAAACTGATTCTATAATACTTTGTCCCTATAGGCAGGATTTCTTGGATCTCTACTAGTGCGCAACACATAAGAGTCAAAATAACAAATAGAACACATAAGTCCTATAGCCATGATTTCTACCCATTGTGCGAGAATTAAAGTACCCTGCCTCTTTTATTAATCACCCCGTCTGTTCAATTATAAGATTATTATAGACCCATAATTAAATCTAAATAATTACGTAAGCAGACCACTATTGGCCAAATGACAGACCTAATACAGATAACCCAGTATTTTCCAGGCCTTCGACATCTCCAGTAGCCTCGAATTCCCAGTCATAAGATCTGTCTAATAATTTGGATCCAACAGACAAGCCTAATATCAAATAGAACCAAATACTAGGCCCAAATGAAAGACATGGCCACACAAGAAATAAACTATGTGTTGAATAAATTGAATAGAGTAGAAAGTCCACATACTTATTTCCCAGGACAATAAAGCATAAGCAAATTTGTGTGCCACGTTGGCAGGACACACATAAGGAAATTCATGTTTGCATTTTTGACATGATTGACAACAGACTATTGTTAAAGAGGTTTTAAACACAGACGTGGTCAAAAGCAACTTAATACAATTTCAAGCGGGGGATCTAATTATGAAAAGTTGAAGGATCAACAGAGCATAGTCTTAATAGAGTAGTTTTAGCATAAAGAATGACAATATAAGTTCAAACAACTGAAAGAGCAGTATGTGCAACATTAGTAGAGTTGAGGAGGCATATCACTTAGATCAACATGGCAAGCATGCATGCTTAGTTTTCAGAATAACAGGATGATAGCAAAGCACAAATAAGCCTAAAAGATACTCAAAACTAGGAGATTAAGGCATGAAGATCTAACAAAGTTATAGTCCGAGAATGGAAAGTAAACAAACAAGTAGGCATGGTTTATAACAGTCGATAAGAATCTTAATTACAAAGGTTTCTAAGTCCAAAGATCATGGTAGAAAAGATATGTCAATCTTAAGGTCATAGGATAGACAAACTTTATAGCGTAAGCCAGTCATAATGGTAAAACCATGTGTGTTGGGGTTTAACTAGAAACCTCGCAATACTGAAGAATGCAAGATTGACCAAATACCAATGTAGCAATATACTAGGCTAAAACATTGAGACAATAATGGACACATAAGGTTCATGTAAGCAGAAGAGAAGTAAAACATGCATGAGGGATTCATTGGAAAGATATTTACTCAAACAAATTCTGGGCAGGAGATAACATCCTTAAGAAATGCAAAAACTAAGGCAAGTCATGAGGAAAGGCTTTTGAAGAGCAGCTAGTAATCAGAGTAGCATAACAAGCTGAGAATAATCATAAATTATTCAATTACGCACATATAAAAGGCATGAAACCAAGAATTCAAGTAGGTTCAGATAAACAGGGGCAAGGATAATGAAATCAAATACGAAGATGAACATAAACATAGGCAAACAATATCGTATTGATTCACAAAAATCAGAATGTCATGAACACCAATAAGAGAGAATAAATTTGCAGAGTCTTATTACTCACCAATTTGCAGAATTAACGAGCTAATAAGGCAGAGATTAAGAACCAACAACTTGCTTATAACTAACATCGAGAAAATAGGAAACATCCCAAATTTCTCAGTGCGTCAGAGTTCCCAAGGGCTTCAAATTAACTCAGGGAAGTGCTCACACTGAAAGAGGTTGAATAATAGAATTTCGATGGCCTTGGATTTCAGCCGGTCAAAGTGTCAAATTTTAGAGTAGTGGAGTGAGAGAATAACAGTGATTAAGGTCCGTTTAAGGGTATTTAAGGGAGGGGTTTATATAGTAGTTAAATCAGATGAGTAAATAAGGAAACAAGTCCATCAAACATAAACAAGGAAAGGAAAAATATGCATGCAATCATAAAGCAGCCAGTAAAGGAAAGAAATCAAAATTTAAACCCTAATTAGGGTTTAATGTTTGAAAATCCGTCTACTGGTATGAGAAATCAATAATTCTTCCATTTAATTGGATGAGATATTGTCCAGATCTTCACGATTGAAGTTGAACGGGCCCGAATCTGAGAGATGGTACTTGCCAAGTTTAGGCAAGTACTAAGGAATACCATAGTCTTGCAAGTAACAACGAGGTAACACGTGAAAGGTAAATAAATCACAGAAAGAATCCATGAATTTCTCGGATTTGGAGAAGATTGGGGAGGCGGCTAGGTTTTCTGATGGAGGGAGAAGGAGAGATGAGAGAATACAGAGGCGGCGGGGGTGGGGGATTTGTCTCTAGGGTTTGGAGTTTTGGGGATATAATGGGAGGTAGGGATTTATTATGGGCCGTTGGTCGTTTGAGATCAACAGTTGAGATTGAATAGGAAACTGGTCGTCAGAAGTTAATGGGTCACTTGGTTGGGCTGCTGAGGTTATTGGGCCAATTGTGGTCCGAAAATTGGACTTAAAAATGGGCTTCTAATTAAATACATGCAATTTATCCAAACATAATTTATACAAATACTTAATAAATAAATAAAGATATTATTTATGCAATAAAATGATTTAAAAAAATAATTTAGCATTATAAAAATATAAAATGCTATTTTGACACAAATAATGTAATAAAAGATCACTTATGTATGAATATAGGCTATTATTGCAAAAAATGCATAAATAACTAAAGTATTGATATAATTATATGAAATGATATATATATATATATATATATATATATATATTTCAAAACATGTGTGTTGGTGTAAAATAATAAATTAAGATGGTTGAGTTATTGCAAATAATTTAAGGTAATAATTAGCAAATATTCAAGTAATTTTAATGCAAGAAAAAGCTCTAAAAATTATGGAACATTATGGAAAATGCTTTTATAAATCTTGTAAATTAAGTAATGATGCAAAATGACATTCTGAAAAGATATATATACTATTTACAAAAATGTGGGAAATATTGGGTATCAACAGCTTCCCGTCTATACCCGGGTAAAGAAAATGATGACCAATTTCGGCCGCATTCAATGGCGAATGATGTGATTTGAAAAATGGGGCCGAACCCTGGTTCCTGAGTTGCCAACATATCTCTGGTGTTACGTGAGTCAGGCCAGAGATATGTATATATCATGGCGCGTGCGAATATGAATTACCTGCAAAACTTAAAACATGGCGCGTGCGAATATGTGTGTGTGTGTGTGTGTGTATATATATATATATATATATATATATATGGGTTATTACAAAAGTTTAAACGTGATGCAAATTCCCTTTGGACCATGAAGGTTGTCTTTGGACGGTGAGGATGATGTCCTTAGACCACGACGTCCTAGGCCATGAAGCATATGATAAGGGATTCGTGTGACATGGAATTGTGTCCTCGGGCCATGAGGATGGTGCCTCTGGACTATGGCGCCTTTGAATAATGATGTTCAATTTTGAGAGATCCTTAGGCCATGGAATGGTGTCTCCCGGCTATGAGGATAATGTCTTCGGACTATGATGGCCTTTGGACAAAATGGTGATGTTTCAGCCCATGAAATTCAAAGATATGATGCCTGGTCATATGCGAGGATAAGACAAGACAAGGCTTATACTTGTGTGAGATGAGGGCGGCGCATAGCCCTAGATGACCAAAGAGATAGTGTTGGGTCTTAGGTAGCGTAGTGGAGATAGTATTTAGTCTCACGCAAGGAAAGGCAATGCTTAGCCTTATGCAATTAGGGAGGCAGTAATTAGCCTCATGCAATAACAGGAGACAATGCTTAGTCTAATACAGGGAAAGG
>AWOL01S0002551.1:0-31559 GCA_000715115.1 Nicotiana otophora | reverse complement strand
AAAAGTGGTTAAAACATGGGTAAAGTAACATCAACACATATCGAAATATGCCCAACATCAATGCCGCTACAGTTGAGTCAGTCCAGTAGTGAGTGACTTTCCAGATGTGTTTCCAACTGATCTTCCGGGCATGCCGCCCGACAAAGATATTTAGTTTGGNTGGGCCGACTTCACTGCTAAGGGTGCACGAAATCCAACCCCTCTTCCTCTACCTAGAGCACCTTTTCTTCATAATTTTGCACTCAAAACACCCTAATTCATCACACACAACTCAATTAGTCATAAAACCAATAATTAAACCATGTTGGGCATTTTAAAGATCAAATAGCATCAAAAAGTGGTTAAAACATGGGTAAAGTAACATCAACACATATCGAAATATGCCCAACATCAATGCCGCTACAGTTGAGTCAGTCCAGTAGTGAGTGACTTTCCAGATGTGTTTCCAACTGATCTTCCGGGCATGCCGCCCGACAAAGATATTTAGTTTGGCATTGATTTGTTGCCGGACACTCAGCCCATCTCTATTCCTCCATATCGTATGGCTCCTCCTGAGTTGAAGGAGTTGAAGGAACAGTTACAGGAATTGCTTGATAAAGGCTTCATTCGGCCTAGTGTGTCACCTTGGGGTGCTCCTGTCTTGTTTGTGAAGAAAAATGATGGTTCTATGCGTATGTGCATGGATTATCGCCAGCTGTACAAAGTCACAGTGAAGAACATGTATCCATTGCCTCGCATTGATGACCTATTTGATCAGTTACAGGGTGACAGAGTATTTTCCAAGATTGACTTATGTTTAGGCTATCATCAGTTGAAGATTTGGGAGCCAGATATACTGAAGACTGCTTTCGAGACTCGGTATGGCCACTACGAGTTCCTTGTGATGTCATTTGGGCTGACCAATGCCCCAACATCTTTATGCACTTGATGCACAGTATGTTCCGGCCTTATCTTAACTCTTTCAGCATTGTGTTTATTGACGACATTCTGGTGTACTCCCGGACTCGGAAGGATCATGAGCAGCACCTGAGGACTGTGCTTCAGACCTTGAGAGAAAAGAAATTATAAGCGAAATTTTCAAGTCTAAGTTTTGGCTAGACTCAGTGGTATTTTTGGGTCATGTAGTATCGAGTGATGGGATCCAGGTGGATCCGAAGAAGGTTGAAACAATGCAGAGTTGGCCTAGACTGTCATCAGCTACGGAGATCCGAAGTTTTCTTGGTTTGGCGGGGTATTACTGCCATTTCATAGAAGGATTCTCATCCATTGCAGCACCTATGACTAGGCTGACCTAGAAGGGTGCTCCGTTCAGGTGCACAGAGGAGTGTGATGAGAGCTTTCAGAAGCTCAAGACATCTTTGACTACAACCCCAGTATTGGTATTGCCTACAGGTTCAGGGTCTTATACTGTATATTGTGATGCATCGCGGATTGGTCTCGGTGCGGTGTTGATGCAAGATGGTAGGGTGATTGACTATGCGTCCAGACGGTTGAAGGTGCATGAAAAGAACTATCCTGTCCACGACCTTGAGTTAGCAGCTATTGTTCATTCCTTGAAGATTTGGCGGCATTATTTGTACGGTATCCCTTGTGAGATTTACACCGATCACCAGAGTTTGCAGCATCTGTTCAAATAAAAGGATCTTAACTTGCATCAGCGAAGGTGGTTGGAGTTGCTTAAGGATTATGATATCACCATTTTGTACCATCCCGGGAAGGCCAATGTGGTAGCCGATGCTTTGAGTCACTGGCCGGAAAGTTTGGGGAGCTTAACATATCTACCAACAGCAGAGAGGCCATTGGCGTTTCATGTTCAGGCCTTAGCCAGCCAGTTTGTTAGATTGGATATTTCTGAGCCGAGTCGAGTATTGGCTTGTGTCGTCTCTCGGTCTTCTCTTTATGATTGTATCAGGGAGTGTCAATATGATGACCCCCATATTCTTGTCCTTAAGGAAACAGTCCAGCACAGTGATGCTAATGAGGTCACTATTAGGGATGATGGTGCATTGAGGATGCAGGGCAGGTTGTATGTGCCCAATGTAGATGGTTTGCGAGAGTTGATTCTTCAGGAGGCTCACAGTTCACGGTACTCCATTCATCCGGGTGCCACGAAGATGTATCAGGACTTGAGGCAGCATTACTGGTGGAGGAGGATGAAGAAAGACATAGTGGTGTATGTGGCTCGCTGTCTAAATTGCCAGCAGGTGAAGTACGAGCATCAGCGGCCAGGTGGGTTGTTTAAGAAGTTAGAGATTCCAGAGTGGAAATGAAAGCGGATCACTTTGGATTTCGTTGTTTGACTCTCACGGACTCAGCGGAAGTTTGATGCCATTTGGGTGATTGTGGATAGGCTGATCAAGTCAGCTCATTTCCTTCCTGTGATGACTACCTATTCTTCCGAGTAGCTGGCTCTAATTTATATCCGCAAGATTGTCAGGCTTCATGGCCTACCGGTATCTATCATCTCTGACCGGGGTACGCAGTTTACATCACGGTTCTAGAGGGTTGTACAACAGAAGTTGGGTACTCGGGTTGAGCTGAGCACAGCATTTCACCCTCAGATGGACGAATAGTCCGAGCACACTATTCAGATACTGGAGGATATGCTCCGCGCATGTGTGTTACATTTTAGGGGTGCTTGGGATCAGTTCTTGTCACTTACGGAGTTTGCATACAATAACAGTTATCAGTCAAGCATTCAAATGGCACCTTTTGAGGCTTTGTATGGTAGGCGATGTCGGTCTCCAGTGGGTAGGTTCGAGCTGGGCGAGGCTAGATTATTGGGTACAGCCTTGGTTCAAGATACCCTGGATAAGGTGAAGGTGATTCAGGATCGACTTCGCACTTCCCAGTCCAGACAGAAGAGTTATGCGGACCAAAAGGTTCGCGATGTTGCATTCATGGTTGGAGAGCGGGTTTTGCTCTGGGTTTCACCTATGAAGAGCGTTATGAGATTCGGGAAGAAGGGCAAGTTGAGACCAAGGTTTATCGACCCATTTGAGGTGTTGCGACATGTTGGGGAGGTTGCTTATGAGCTTGCCTTGCCTCCCAGTCTTGCAGAGGTCCATCCAGTATTCCATGTTTCTATGCTCCAGAAGTATCACGGCGATCCGGCTCATGTGTTGGATTTCAGCTCAGTCCAGTTGGACAAAGATCTATCTTATGTTGAAGAGCCAGTGGCTATTTTGGACAGGCAGGTTCGAAAGCTAAGGTCAAAGAACATTGCTTCCGTGAAGGTGCAATGGAGGGGTCAGCCGGTCAAGGATGCGACTTGGGAGACCGAGCAGGATATACGCAACCGTTATCCTTATCTTTTTACTAATTCAGGTATGTCTCTATACTTGTCCGAGGACAAATGATTATTTTAAGAGGGGGGGATATAATGACCCGGCCGGTCGTTTTGAGTGTATTAGCCCCGATCCCCTATTAACTTCTTTCCCCATATCGTTTTCTGCTTATGTGACTTGCAGGGAGGTTTTGTTTTTGGTTTCAGAGTATTTTGTGATACTTAGTCCCTAAACGGAAACTTAAGCCTTAGGATTTTAACCGTAGTCAGAACTATGTGAAGACGACTCCGAAATGGAGTTTTGTCAGTTTTGTTAGCTCCGTTAGGTGAATTTGGACTTAGGGGCATGTCCGAATTGTGTTTTGAAGGTCTGAAGGTCATTTAAGCTTGAAATAGCGAAAGTCAAATTATTAAAGATTTTGACCGGTAGTGGACTTTTTGATATAGGGGTCGGATTCCGAAAGTTGGAGTAGGTCCGTAGGGTTGAATATGACATGTGTGCAAAATTTGGGGTCAATCGGACGCGGTTTGGTAGGTTTCGACATCGGTTGTAGAAATTGGAAGTTTCAAGTTCATTAAGTTTGAATCGGAGGGTGATTCTTGTTTTTAGCGTTGTTTGATGTGATTTGAGGGCTCGACTAAGTTCGTATGCTATTTTAGGACTTGATTGTATCTTTGGTTAAGGTCGCGAGGGCCTCGGGTGTGTTTCAAATCATTATCAGATGCGTTTTGGACTTAGAGAAATGGCTGAAGTTCTGTGATCTGGTGCATATGGTTTCCTTATACGTGACCGCGAGAGAGAGGCCGCGATCGAGTAGGCTCAGCTGGGCAGAGGAAGTTTTGTTCTTCACTTTTGCGGGTATAAGGATGCGAACGCGTAGTGGTGTGAAGTGGTGCTTCGCGAACGTGTGGCCAAGGTCGCATTACGTACAGTTAAGGGGGCTAAAGCTGGGCCACGCACTTTGCTCATCGCGAACGCGTGAGGACGTTCTCGATCGCGTAAGTCTGAGAGCCAGCACATCGCGTTCGCTTGGTGTTTTGCGCGTTCGCGTAGGGTGAAATCCTGGGGCAGCAAAGTTGTTCTTCACGATCGCAAGGCTATTTCCTCGATCGTGATTAAGGAATCACTGGGTAGACTTATATCATTTCAAAATGAGGGTTTGGTCATTTTTATCAAAACTTGAGTTTGGGAGCTCGGAATTGGACGAGATTTTGAAGGTTTTTCAGAGACATCGATTTGGTAATGATTCTACATTCCATTTTGGTTATATCCCACTAATCTATCATTAATTAATTCTTTAATTTCGGTTTTGGGGTTGAAAATTTGGGAAAATGGGAAGAAGTTCTTCAACTAAAACTACGAGTTTTGAAAGGCGATCTGAGGTCAGATTCGAGTAATTCTTATATGGTTGGACTCGTGAGTGAATGGGTATTCATATTTTATGACTTTTACCCGATTCCGAGACGTGGTCCCGGGGAGGCTTGCGATTTTCTAATTTCTTGATTTAGCTTTGATTTCATTAATTAGATTAGTTTCTTATAGTTGTATTTATGGTATGTAATTGATTTTGGCTAGCTTTGGGCCATTCAAAGTTGGATATTCATGGAAAAGGTATTGTTAGTCATTGATTGAGCTTGGTTCGAGGTAAGTGGCTTGCCTAACCTTGTGTGGGAAATATTTTCCTAAAATTTGGTACTGTTGTGATATGTGAGCCGCGTGTACGTGAGGTGACGAGCAGGCTATTTGTTGTAGAACCCGATTTATTTTACTGAGTAGCAATCTGTTTTTCTTTTAATTTGAGTTATACCGTTTAAATGAGTATTAGTCTGTTTTCATTCTTAATTGAGCTATTCCAATATGTATAGTTATCCTTGTTAGTCTAATATCACATGTCTATGTGCTTTAACTACTTATTTAAACTCTGTGAAGCATGCCTAGTTGATTTCCTGTTTTTCCTTGTTCTCTATCAATATAACTGTAGGAATCTTGCTGTTAACTATTGTATTTATCGGTTTGAGCTGTGTGTTTACTTTTGAGACTACGAGGCGGTTCCTCGAGAGTTCTCCCTGCACTTTTACTCTTGAGACTACGAGGCGGTTCTTTGGGAGTTCTTCCTGCATATTTACTTTTGAGACTACGAGGCGGTTCCTGGGGAGTCCTCCTTGTACATTTAATTTTGAGACTACGAGGCGGTACCTTGGGAGTTCTCCTTGTATATTTACTTTTGAGACTACGAGGCGGTACCTCGGGAGTTCTCCCAATATATTTATTTTGGGATTACGCGACAGTATCTCGGGAGATCCCCTTCTGTTTACCCCTCTGTGTTGCATTGTTGCCTTGCTGTGTTTCCTTTTGTTAAATTCTAGTCTCTTATTATACTGTATATTCTCCTGCTTTATTTATTATATATCAGTGGTCCTGACCTGACCTCGTCACTACTCGACCTAGGTTAGGCTTGACACTTACTGGGTACCGTTATGGTGTACTCATGCTACTCTTCTACACATAGTTTCGTGTGCAGATCCAGGTACTGCTTATCATCCCCGCTACTAGCTGGGAGTACTTGCTGTTGTACAGAGACTTCAAGGTACACCTGCCGCGTCCGCAGGCCTCGGAGTCCCTTTCTACTCTTCCCCATGTCTATTATCTTCTGTATTTCTTTTGTTAGACTATGATGTATAGAGATACTAAGTTTTCTTCTGTAGTTTGTGATTCACGATGTTCCAGATTTTGGAAAACTGTGTACGTCTAGTGTTTTCGTTATTGTATATGCCGAGCGACATTATTATTGGTTATTCAGTATCTAATGCAGTTAGCTGTTTAGTTTTGCTTCCATTATTGATATTTTCGCAATCTGTTAAGCTTACCTAGTCGTAGAGAATATGTGCCGTTACGACATGTCTCAGAGGGATGTTTGGATCGTGACAAAAAGAATGAAGGTAAGCCTATTTATGTGACTTGCACTACTAAAACACGTATTTTTCCAAGTGAAGAAATCGACAAACTCTATCAGTAATTTTTGATAGAATTTTTGAGTAATTAAAAAATATCGCATATTAAGCAAGTTATCTAACTAGAGCATTAGACTGTAGTGGTGTAGTTCATATGTTATGAGATGGGAAAGCTTAGCTGAACATCACATTTAATGTGCAACTCTTTAATCTTTGACTGGAGATAAGAAGAATGCTCATGGTTGTTGCTGTAAAGCTCAAGCAGGAGCAAGATCTTTGTGCTCCTTTTTCTAAGGCCTTACATTGATGCGTAGTTTGGCCTTGGTTTCTTTTGGCTCAGCCTCGGAGATGGTTGCGTTTGTTGTTAATGTGATTGATAACTTTTTGGATGGGTATGACTTAGACTTCATTAATATCATAGCTATAATAATTACTATTATTGTTGTTATCAATACTTTTTTGTCCAAAATTTTTCTTTGATCTGCTTTGCAACTGTAGAGAGAACATCTTGATTGACAACCACTATTACTATTTTGGTTTACGTAGAATCTTCTTGGAAAGGTGCATGTGGATAAAAGTAATATAATACTATGATGTATATAAAATTTCTTAGAGATATTCAGTTAACTGTTTTAATTGTCCAAATAATTACGCCATTTTAAAAGACTACATTTGTTTCATTAAGAATCTTCTTGGGCAGTCTTCAATTCAGCGTGGCATTATCACATATTACCGACACACACATAAAAATATTCGCATACGCAAACACAAATCCGTGATTCCATAATATACTATTTGGAGTTTATTCTTCTATCTCTTATAATATACTAAGTCATCAATATTCCATAGTAACTTTTTAATCAAATTATTGAACATATTTTACTTGTTATTACACAAAAACAATTTATATCCTCTTTGTTAGTACTACGTCGGCGTTTTCTCGAAAATCTTATTTTGATATGTATTTAATAACTAAATAATAAGGATCCCTAAATACTAATTATAGGGTCATTTGACCATATCCATATTTTAATATTACTAGCGAGTACCATTAATTTTAGAAATTAAAAGGAATGAAAAACATTTAAAACTTTCAGTCTTATTTGCAAAACATGTTATCCTTTGTCAAGTATATTTAATAAAACTATCTTTTGTATTTGTGAAACGTGCATCATACGTGCATCTTATGTCAAATAAAAAAAATTAAGAATATCATTTACATTATTAAAATATGTGCGTGAGTTATAAAATAAAATTTTAAGTAAAAGTGCTAGCTCAAAATAATGAAAGGTAAGCCTATTTATGTGACTTGCACTATTAAAAACAAGTATTTTTTCGAGTGAAGAAATCAACAAGCTCTATCAGTAATTTTTGATAAAATCTATTAGTAATTAAAAAATTATCGCATATTAAGCAAGTTATCTAACTAGAGCATTAGACTATAATTGTGCAGTTTATATACTCTGAGATGGGGAAGCTTAGCTGAACATTATATTTGATGTTCAGTTCTTCAATCCTTGAGCTAATATAAGGGGGATGTTCATAGTTGTTGCTAGAATTCTATGTTTCTGCCCCTTTTTCCTCTACCTGGACCTTGTCATTCATGGTCTGTAGATTGGCACAACATACCATTAATGGATCTGTAGCTAAGCCATCCATGTAATTTTCACAATCATCAAATAGTGATGCCACATCTTGGCACATTGCCATGAAAGTGTTTGGTTCCTTTGGTTCAGCTTTAGAAATGGTTGAGTTTGTTATTGGTGTGCTTGACAAATCTATGGGTGGGTCTGATTTAAACTTCATAAACATAATAACTATAAAGATGATCACTGTTGTTGTCATCATTACTTTTTGCTCTGCTATTTTTCTTTGCTCTACTTTGAACAACAAAGAGGCCTTTTGGTTGACAACCACTTATTCTATCATGGTTTATATATAATTAATTAAGTGTCTTAATTTTTTAGGTTAATGTCATGACCCAAAATTCACTAAAGGTCGTGATCGCGACTAATATCGCCGTCAGGCAAGCCAACAGTGAATATTTAACTTAATTATTCATTTTATTATTTTGAAACCATAATTTTCATCAATTAAATAATAAGAAATAGAATTTACAGAGTTACCGATAATGTTTTCACAACTACAATAAAGGACAACCCATAAGCACCCCCAAACCCCGGTGTCACAAGTGCATGAGCATCAACTAGGAAATAAAATAAAATACAACATCTGTCTGAGATACAAATTAGACAGGAGAATACAAATAACTCTGATGGAGACTCTGCAGGCCGCAGATCGTAACATGAAATGCAGCTCACGGTAAGTCCCTGCAATCGCGCCTCTGCGCACAAAAGATCACCAGACATATATGTACCTGCACAAAAATGTGCAGCAAGTGTAGCATGAGTACGTAAATCAACACGTACCGAGTAAGTATCTAGCCTAACCCAAGAGAAATAGTGACGAGGGGTCGATATCGACACTTACTAGTGGTCCAATAAGAAAGATATAGTAAGGAGTAAACAGATATGAGGCAGAATAAATAAACAAATTTAATCAATTGTAAATACGTGATACTGTCCTCCTCTCTACAATAGACACAAGCTCTCAATTAGCAATTATCTCCACAACCGGAGCATATATATATATATATATATAATGGACCTCACCAGATAGGTTCTCATAATTCAAATCAGGAAGACTCATAGATACACTGATTTCTTATAAGATATTACGCAACGATTTCCATGAGAGTATATCATAAAAATGTCGAGACGTAAGGACCGATCCCATCATAATCTGTGCATTGCCGAGGGTCGAACGACACGAACCATAGATATATCTATTATACTGCCGAGGTGAATGACCTGCTCCCATGAGAGTGTGATATATAATCCTGCCAAGGCAAACGGTCCGATCCCATTAAAATAATAAGCTTTGATGGGTCCTTGACCCGACTCACGAAGGAACATGTGAGTTATAAGGAGCTTTGAGGAAACCTTTCGATGGGAACGCATAACGCGAGAGAAATTCGTAAGAGGAGTACAATTATTCCGCGGCTAATCATGAAAGTCGTCAAATCTCTACAATAGCAAGTCTATCACTCTACGTCTGTCTAGTCACAAGTAGTAATGCGAAGTAAAAGAATTTAATAAGAAAGTGATAACCCAAATAGTACAGTTATAGCATAGCGTGAACCTGAGTCTACCCGGACAATAACATGAATGTAGCTACGTACAGACTCTCGCCACCTCGTGCATACATAGCCTCCTCAACAAGTAGCACATATCAATTACAACACCTAGGGGTAATTTTCCCCTTACAGAGTTAGACAGGAGACTTACCTCACTCCAAAAATCTATAACCGGCTCCAGCGCTGCTCTAACAGTCAAACCGGTGCCCGCCGCTCCAAAACTAGTCAATCAATGTGAAAATCCATAAATATATATTCTAATACTCATTATAAATCAAATTATAACAATTTTCAACTCCGTTCGAAAAATCGATAAAGCCGACCCTCGGGCCCACGTGCCCAGATTCCAAAACTTTTCGAAGATAAACATTACCCATAACATTACTAACTCATATATATAATTTATTCCAAATTCCATGTCCAATTTCGTGGTCAAAATCCAAAATTATAAATTTCTAGGTTTTCTTTAAAATCTCACAATTGTCAGCAATTTTCATATTCAAATCCATATATAGTTCATGTATTTAACTTAAAATGTGAAGGAATCACTTACCTAGTGGAGGATGATGAAAAATCCCCTTCAAAAATCGCCCCAAGCTCGGCTCCAATGGAAGATTTGAGATAAAATGAGCCAACACCTGTTTCTTGCAACTTATACACTGCCCAGGCGACCCTTCATCGCGAACGCGGCACCGCCCTCGCGTTCGCGAAGCTTAGAAAGCCCAGGCCTATAAATCCTTCTCCGAGAACGCGACAATCCCCTCACGTTCGCGAAGCACAATCTGCCTCAGCCCCCCAGTTCCTCTACGCGAACGCGAGACAGGGCCTGCGAACGCGAAGCTTTACCAGCTAGCCCTTCGCGAAAGCGTTTGCCCACTAGCAAACGCATAGAACAAAAAGGGACCAGTATAACTTCCTTCTTTGCAAACGCGTGAGGCCCTTCGCGTTTGCGAAGAACAACAACAACACCAGCAAACCAGCACCAACAACTCAACCAAAAGTGGCCCGGAGCCACCCCGAAACATATCCGAGGCCCCCGGGACCCCGTCCAATCACACCAGCCAGTCCCATAACATAACACAAACTTTCTCGAGGCCTCAAATCATATCAAACAACATTAAATCTACAAGTTATGCATCGATTCAAGCTTAACGAACCATTGAACTCCTAACTTCCACATTCAATGCCGAAACCTATCAAATCACGTTCGATTGACCTCAAATTTTGCACACAAGTCACATTTGACATTACAGATCTCCTCCAACTTACAGAATCGTAATCTGACCCCGATATAAAAAATTTAACTCCCGGTCAAACTTCCAAAAACCCCCATCTTCCAACTTTTGCTGAATGACCCCAAAATGACCTACGAACCTCCAAATCCTCATCCGGACATGCTCCTAAGATCAGAATCACCATACAGAGATATTCCCAGGCTCAGAATTCTAAACGGATATCGATAACATTAAAATATACTTCAACCAAAATTTATGAAATTCTTCCAAAATGCCAACTTTCCACAATAGGTGCCGAAACGCTCCCAGTTCATCCAAAACCCGATCCGGACATATGCCCAAGTCCAAAATCATCGTACGAACCTGTTGGGACCTTTAAATCCCGATCCCGAGATCGTTTACTCAAAAGTCAAATCTTAGTCAATTTCTCTAACTTAAAACTTCCAAAATTAGAATGTTTTTTCCAAATCAACTCCGAACTTCCCGAAATTCAAATTCCGATCACGTGAACAAGTCATAATACCTAAGTGAAGTTACTCAAGGCCTCAAACCATCGAACAAAGCTCTAGAGCTCAAAACGACCGGTTAGATCGTTACATTCTCTCTCACTTAAACATGCGTTCGTCCTCGAACGTGCTAAGAACTGCTCCGGAGTTATCCAAAATCACTGCTTAATACCTCGTGCACCTACCCATTCCACCACAACCCAGTTGAGCACATTAGCTTGAGCCAGGCTGAAGATCCTTCCTGCTACCTTAGCTAGCAAGCTTTAGAGCCAAATTCCAACATCCGAAGTTTCTCTACGATACCATATTCTAACACACAAACACCGTATTAATCACCAGACACTGAACCCAACGTGACCATGCTCATCCACTAAAATCACACCATGCACCACATAACTCATTTGTCCAAGGCAATCTCCCCCAAGCACAACGGCTGAAATTTTCACTGACCCGAAGCCCGTAGTATACCTCATAACATATCTAAGCCCTGTTTCAACTCTCGCAATACTGCCACGACGTAAGAGATTTGTAGAAACTCATAACCATCTGCCGAATCACAAATCATGGAGTCTATCCTCCTGACAAGAAGCATTACTTCATTCTGAACTGAACAACGATATTTGCTTTTTAATATACCTTATATAAATCCGGTAGCATTGATCACATGTCCAATAATCTCGTCTCATCCATTACAAGCTGCTCAGGCAATAAAAAACCTCAGACACTGCCAAAAATCTCATATGATGCCACAATGTGCCAACAAGCTACAAACTCGAATATGATACATAAGAAAAATGAACTCTGGAAAGAACTACTCAACTTACGTAACTAATTAAACAACCGAAACGATGTTATGAACCTTCCTCAGAAAATGAGAAACAAAACACACAAGAATAGATATAGGGAACTGTACTCAACATCACTCTGTTGCGGCGTGTAACCCGATCCACATATGATACTATTGCGGTGTGCAACCCGATCCAACCATGATACCTGTGGCGTCGTGCCACCCGATCCAAACAACATACCCGTGGTGGCGGCGTGCCACCCGATCCAAACATAATAATTTATAAGAAAATACCTACCGAGTCAGAATGCTCATACCTATGAAATACCTGAATGTCGACCACAAGCATGCCAAGTGTATAATATCATCCTTGGGGAGACAGATAGCGCCATACATTACAAAACTCAAGCACGACTAAGGTGCAATAAAAGACCTGCATCTCGAGAGCCATCTTGTACTCACAACACCACAAACTACATGGGATCTCGATACGAGTGCAAATAATCATACCGTCTCACAACCACATGGCACAATAAAGATTACACAGGATAGGTGATGACAGAAATAACATCCAAGGCCCGAAGACCCCTCCGTAAGCAACTCTATGCTGAAATGAACACATTCGGCCTGATATAGAGCACACATTCACATCTAGATCCATCCACGGACCTCAAGCCAATTCTGATCGTACCGCCCTGGGATAATATCCTTCCAAGGATCCACAACAACCCTATTGATGACACATAAGAACAGTCGTCCAATCCGGAACAAACCTCCACAGTTCATAACCAAATTAATAGAGCGCCTCCCAAGCCTAAGCTCTCACATTAGCGATAGTACCATAATCTCCATACTTGGTTTCAATCTTCAATCAATCAAGTGACTAAATGTCACACTTATACAATCTTCCCGTGGGATACGCTCCCACGACCTTCCGCACCAGGTAACAAAGTCTGCACGTCCATACCACTGGCCATACAATGCTGTAAAGCGAATCGAGAATCCACAAATTAGTACACAAAGCCTCTTACATAGGACACCGATCTCAGGTGATTCTAAAGACAATACCAGCTTACTCTAAACATTTGAATTTGTTCCTGCTCATCCGAGCTCATAATATTCTTGTCTACACCGAACCGCAACCTTGATCCTCAACTTACAATTCCCATGTCGCTCACTGCACCTAACATTCCAATACGCGAGAGTATAAGAATTCCATCATAACTCCTGAACCACTAATAGAATAAACACTCTATCATATAGAAACCTTTCACTTAACTCATTTCAAAAGAACCATTGCAACACGCGACTGAATTCCCATTACCGCAGAAAATACAATCCTCAAGTAGTGGTCTAAACCACCATAACTCTTCCGGGATCCATCTACACATAACATGCCATTATAATCGAATACCTCCAAATAAATCAAATTACGATGGCCGTCAAGCCTCGCATGTACCGCCACAAATCACCTGCATAACTTAACACGCTGAAAGAACTGATCATCATCAATATCATGCCGATTCAACCATTGCTAACCGAACCAACTTCTTCTAATTTAATCTGGACTTTCCTTAGAAATAATAATAGCTCCATTCAAAATACAACGAACCCAATCCGCACTCATCCTGAGTGATCCTATTTCATGAGATCACGTTTGCACGAACTAACTCATACCCTCCTTGTGCGCACATTCGCATCTTCAACTGGTGCACCCATTCATATAATTCCTCTACGAATCTGAAGTTATTTTCGCCCATTCCTCCAGTGCTACACCACAGACCGATGATAACATAGAACACTCCAAGCCTCTTTCATAATCCACTGCAAAAGCTCGATTCTTAACCATACCACGAACCCGAAATCCTTAGGCACCGCACTTTAATTTTGAACCCACTAGGACCGTTGTTGAGAGTCACCCACGCTGAATTGTTCCCGAATATAATCAAACTCCAAGGTCCTGCTAGCACATGAACACCCTCTCAAAGAAGCAATCTGCTGAATTCCTTTCCTTGTACATCACATCCACACAAAGCATAAACTCTGAGTCTTCCCAAAACCTGAACATGAATCGATAAGGCCAAATATAACATACATTCCTCAAATCCTTTTCTCAAATTAACACTGATGTTTTCTTTCCTTAGTCGTAATAACCCACCAATACACCGATAACCAGAAACCGCACAAGTAGACAACCATGCAATCCAATCATAGATGGTAGGGCTATCCCACTTAGCTTGAAGCTACAATTATCTAACCCTGGGACCCTCCGATATTCTTTCTTTCCCATTGACATCAGCTGAAAGTCCAACAATATATTCCAAACTCGAAGTCATATTGCATCCAAATAAAATTCGTGGGCCTAGTCACTGTCCACCATGAATTCTCAAATAGCTCCAAACTTTCCTCAAGGCATGTGTCTATCCTACCACACAACCCATATGATACTATGCCACTCTCCCACTTTGGTTAAACCATCTCCTTTAAGCAACTCCTCGACTTCTGCTTTTTATACTTGACCTTCTAGCAATTTAACCACCGCAAAAACACCTCCCACATGTCCTTCCTCATCCTTCGCTGCCCAATTGTTGCCTCAAATATGAATCCATCTCTGTAAAACTTGAGCTAATAAATTACCACCAACTCCAAGCCTCCTAGAAAACCATCCTCTGGAGCCATCAATATTAGAAATACCCATTTGATTCTGAAATCGCTACACTCCTCCATCTCGGACGACTGCTTCTCCAGCACCATTTCACACTACCCTGCCCTGAAGGCAAATTGATGAAGACCACAACACCGGTGAACCTTAATGCATTCAACAAGGACGATGACACCATATCACAATTGAGAATTCTACCACGCTCGAAAATACCAAGTCTCGTTACTCCATTATCCCAAATTTGAACATTCATAGTCCGATTGCCTTTCCTCTGCTGGAAATAAAATATTGAACCTCTGAATCATGCACTGAGAAAAACCTCCTTTCAAGTCATTCACTGCCCCGACACATCGAAAAACACCCTACAATTACACGAACACTGTGCGATAACAACATCTGAACATCATAGCAGCCTGCGCGTAGCCTTGAAACCATCAAAAATATAGTTACTGAGCTGAAATAACAAAACCTCCTTCCACAAAGAAGACGATAATAACCTGCTCGAATGTGCAGGGAGAAACACCCTGCTCCCCGTCTGTAGTACCACTGCAACTCCTCGATGCCCAAATGACATGAGCGTTGAACATCGTATAAGAATGAGTAGAAAGGATATAAAGGCATAAGCCTTAAAGGAATCAAATCGCACGATGAGGAATCAAGAAGGGAAGTGCTCCTAACATCCTTGTAGCCTCTCGAAGATAAGTACATATGTCTCTGTACCGATACGCAAGACTCTACTAGACTTGCTCATGACTCGTGAGACCTAAGTAAACCTAATGCTTTGATACCAAGCTATCACGACCCAAAATCTACTAGAGGTTGTGATGGCGCCTAACATCGACGTCAGGAAAGCCAACAGTGAATGTTTAACTTAATTACTCGTTTTAGTATATTTGAAACCATAATTTTCATCAATTAAATAATAAAAAATAGAATTTACAGGGTTATTGATAATATTTTCACAACTACAATAAAGGACAACCCACAACCACCCCAAAAACCTGGTGTTACAAGTGTATGATCATCAACTAGGAAATAAAATAAAATACAACATCTGTCTGAGATATAAATTAGAAAGGAGAATACAAATAACTCTGATTGAGACTCTGCAGGCTGCGGATTGTAACATGAAATGTACCCCACGGTAAGTCCCCGCAATAGTCGCGCCTCTGCGTCCAAAAGATCACCAGTCATATATGTACATGCACAAAAATGTGCAGCAAGTGTAGCATGAGTACGTAAATCAACACGTACTCAGTAAGTATCTATCCTAACCCAAGAGAAGTAGTGACGAGGGGTCGACATTGATACTTACTAGTGGTCAGATTAGACAGATACAATAAGGAGTAAACAGATATGGGGCAGAGTAAATAAACAAATTTAAACAAGTGTAAATACGTGATATTGTCCTCCTCTCTAAATAGACTCAAGCTCTCAATTAGCAATTACCTCCTCAACCGGAGCATATATATATATATATATAATGGACCTCACCAGATAGGTTGTCATAATTCAAATCAGGAAGACTCATAGATACACTAACTTCTTGTCAGATATTACGCACGATTTACATGAGAGTATTTTATAGAAATGCTGAGGCATACGACCGATCCCATCATAATCTGTGCATTGCCGAGGGTCGAACGACACGAACCATAGATATATCTATTATACTGCCGAGGTGAATGACCTGCTCCCATGAGAGTGTGGTACATAATCCTGCCGAGATGAACAACCCGATCCCAATAGAATAAGAAACTTTAACGGGTCCTTGACCCCACTCACGAAGGAACATATGAGTTATAAGGAGCTTTGAGGAAACCTTTCGATGAGAACGCATAACGCGGGAGAAATTCATAAGAGGAGTATAATTATTCCGCGGCTAATCATGAAACTCGTCAAATCTCTATAATAGCAAGTCTATCACTCTACGTCCGTCTAGTCTCAAGTAATAATGCGAAGTGAAAGAATTTAATAAGCAAGTGATAACCCAAATAGTACAGTTATAGCATGGCGTGAACCTGAGTCTACCCGGATAATAACATGAATGTAGCTACGTACGGACTCTTTTCACCTAGTGCGTACGTAGCCCCCACAACAAGTAGGACATATCAATTACAACACCTAGGGGGTAGTTTTTCCCTCACAAAATTAGACAGGAGACTCACCTCGCTCCGAAGTTCCATAACCTGCTCCAACGCCACTCTAACACTCAAACCGGTGCCCGCCGCTCCAAAACTAGTCAATCAATGTGCAAATCCATAAATATATACTCTAATTCTCATTATAAAATAAATTATAACAATTTTCAACTCTGTTCAAAAAATTGATAAAGCCGACTTTCGGGCCCACATACCCGGATTCTAAAAGTTTTCGAAGATAAACATTACCCATAACATTACTAACTCAAATATATAATTTATTCCAAATTCTATGTCCAATTTCGTGGTCAAAATCCAAAATTACAAATTTCTAGGTTTTCTTCAAAATCTTATAATTTCCACCAATTTTCATGTTCAAGTCCATATATGGTTCATGTATTTAACTTAAAATGTGAAGGAATCACTTACCTAGTGGAGGATAATGAAAAATCCCCTCAAAATGTGATGACCCAAAAGGTCATCTTATGTTTTAGAACTCGAATCTACGCTCTTAAGCATTAAAAATCTCATTTTTACCCTCTTCGATTTGCGTGCGCAATCCGGGCAGGTTTCCGAAACGTTTTTATGGTGAAAACTAATGAAAATAAGATTTTTTTCCTTAAAAGTTGATTTTAGTTGACTTCGGTCAACATATTTGGTAAACGGGCCCGTATCCGTGCTTTGACGGTCCCGGTAGGTCCGTATCAAATTATGATACCTGCGCGTATGCCCGGAATCGAATTCGGAGGTCCCTAGCTTGAGTTATAAATTTTTCATAAAAATTAAAAGCTTGGAAATTATTTATTTTTAAGAATTGATTGATATTTGGCATTGTTAGTATCGGGTCCGTATTTTGGTTCCAGAGCCCGTGATATTTAAGACATGCATGTGAAATTTGGTGAGAAATGGAGTTGATTTGACGTGATTCAGACGTTCAGATGAGAAAATAAAAATTTAAAGTGTTCTTTAGAATCTCATTTGATTTGGTACTAAATTCGTAGTACTAGGTGTTATTTTGGCTATTTGATCATGCGAGCAAGTTCGTATGATGTTTTTAGACTTGTGGACAAGTTTCGTTTGGAGTCCCGATAGCTCGGGTGATTTTTGGATAGGCTACAGAGTGATTTGGACTTAGAAGAATAACTGGTGTGCTTCAGCTGTGTTGCAGGCCTCAGACCTCGCAAATGCGAGGTCGGGGTTGGCATTTGCGATCACAGTTGAGGTCGCATTTGCGAAGTTCTCATCGCAAATGTGAAGAGAAGCTGGGCCAGCCTGTGTTCGCAATTGCGAACTTTTCTTCGCATTTGCGAAGGGAGTCTAGGAGGGGTATGGATCGCAAATGCGATCTTTTGTCCGCATTTGCGAGGTCAGTAATCGCAATTGCGACACTTTTCTCGCATTTGCGAAGGGCAGTAGGATTGTGAAGGCTTCGCAATTGCGAGCTTCGCGTTTGCAAAGCTCAGGTCGTAAATGCGACGTCTGCAGCTGAACAAAATGACTTTTGGACGAGAATTTTTATTCATTTCCCAAATTTTCAAGACCTAAAACACAAGAGGCGATTTTTCAAAGACCATCTCTTCCCCAAATCATAGGTAAGTAATTTTAAACTGGTTTCTTTCAATCTTTCACTACATTTTACAAGATTTCAACTAAACATCTAAGTTTTTCATGGTAGAATTAGGGGCTTTGGGTAGAAACTAGGGATTTCGGAGATTTGGGGATTTAGACCTCAATTTGAGGCCGAATTTCAAAACTAATTACATATTCGGGCTCGGGAGTGAATGGATAAAAAGATTTTAGTCCGAACCTCGGGTTTTGACCAAGCGGGCCCGGCGTTGATTTTTCGAATTTTTGGAAGAAAAATTGGAAAATTTAATTTATGCAATATAATTGATTCCTTTAGCAATATTTGAAATTATTGAGTCATTTTTTGAATAGATACTAGTGGTTTGGAGGTGAATTCCAAAGGAAAAGCTGTGATTGAGAATTAAGTGGCCTTCGGAGCGAGGTAAGTGTTGTGCCTAACCCTAACTTGAGGGAATTAGGAACCTTAGATTATTTTCTAAGTGAAATTCGTGTGAGCGGCGTATATGTGAGGTGACGAGTACCTATGCGCCGCCAATTTACCTGTTTTTTCATGTTTCTCTGTTTTCTAATATTATTTCATTCCTATGCCAAATTGTGACAAGTTATACTAGTGTTGTTCAAATTATCGTTCTTATCATGTTTAAGGGATTTTCGGGTGATAATTGAGTTTTTATTTCAAGCTGAGATTGATATTATGGAACCAAATGTTGAAGTAAGGTTTGTACTTGTTATTCTATCTCCCTGTTGTTATTCATGCATTGAATTATGGTAAGGGAGAGTGTTAATGCACGAAGGGTGATGCCGTGCCATATTGTGAGTGTTAATGCACGAAGGGTGATGTCGTGCCATGATATGAGAGTAAAAGCACGAAGGGTGATGCCGTGCCGTTTCTATTAATTTTATGGTGAGATTAAGAGTAAAAGCACGAAGAGTGATGCCGTGCATTATTTCTTACTGTATTCACTATTCCTGTTGATTTCTGGTATATTGACTGCTCCGGTGATTCTTCTGTTGTGGTTCTTTATCTTGTATTCCCCTCAGTATGTTTCCTCTCCCGACATTTCCTGTTTAGTTCTTCATTCCTGTTATTTGTGTATCCACTGTTAAATTGTACAGGTTGATTTGTAGGTGCCTTGCCTTAGCCTCGTCACTACTTCGTCGAGGTTAGGCTCGACACTTACCAGTACATGGGGTTGGTTGTACTGATGCTGCACTCTGCACTTTCTGTGTAGATTTTGATACCGGCTCTGGTTAATCTAGATCTTGCTATTGGTCCATTGTCCGGAGACTCAAGGTAGATCTGTAGGCATCCACAGACCTTGCAGTTCCCGTCCATCATTTCTGTACATATTATATTTTATTTTAGTTAATTATTGTTAATTACTGAATGAAAAAAAGCAATTGATAAATGATTCTCTAACGTTGGCTTGCCTAGCAAGTGAAATGTTAGGCGCCATCACGGTCCTGTCGGTGGAAAATTTCGGGTCGTGACACAAAAATCGCCCCAAGCTCGGCTCCAATGGAAGATTTGAGATAAAATCAGCCAAAACCCGTTTCTTGCAACTTATACACTGCCGAGGCGACCCTTCCTCGCGAACGCGGCACCGCCCTCGCATTCGCGAAGCTCAGCAAGCCCATACACGGAAATCCTTCTTCGCGAACACGGCAAGCCCCTCGTGTTCGCGAAGCAAATCTGCCTCAGTCCCCCAATTCCTCTATGCGAACGCGAGACAGGGCCCACGAACGCGAAGCTTTACCAGCTAGCCCTTCGCGAATGCGTTTTCCCACTCGCGAACGCATAGAACAAAAAGGGCCCAGTCCAACTTCCTTTTTCGCGAACGCGTAAGGGCCTTCGCATTCGCGAAGAACAACACCAGCACCAACAAACCAGCAGCAACAACTCAACCAAAAGTGGCCTGGAATCACCCCGAACACACCCGAGACCCTCGGGACCCGGACCAATCATACCAACCAGTCCCATAACATAACACAAACTTGATCGAGGCCTCAAATTACATTAAACAACGTCAAATCTATAAGTTGCGCATCGATTCAAGCTTAATGAACCATTGAACTCCTAACTTCCACATTCGATGCCGAAACCTATCAAATCACGTCCGATTGACCTCAAATTTTGCACACAAGTCACATTTAACATTACGGACCTACTCAAACTCCAGAATCAGAATCCGACCCCGATATCAAAAATTTCACTCCCGGTCAAACTTCCAAAAACCCCCCAACTTTCAACTTTCGCCAAATGACCCCAAAATGATCTACGGACCTCCAAATCCACATTCGGACGCGCTCCTAAGATCAGAATTACCATACGGAGCTATTCCCATGCTCCGAATTCCAAACGAACATCGATAACATTGAAATACACTTCAACCCAAATTTATGAAATTCTTCTAAAATGTCAACTTTCCACAATAGGCGCTGAAACGCTCCCGGATCATCCAAAATCCGATTCGGACATACGCCCAAGTCCAAAATTATCATATGAACCTATTGGGACCTTCAAATCCCGATTTCGAGGTCGTTTACTCAAAAGTCAAACCTTAGTCAATTCCTCTAACTTAAAGCTTCCGAAATTATAATTTTCTTTCCAAATCAACTCCGAACTTCTCTAAATTCAAATTCCGATCACGTGTACAAGTCATAATACCTTAAGTGAAGTTACTTAAGGCCTCAAACCACGGAACGAAGCGCTAAAGCTCAAAACGACCGATCGAGTCATTATAGTTAACTGCTCTTTCTCTAACGGATTTTGAATGAGACAAAGTAATTATCCTAGAAAATTAAGACACTTAACAGAATATTTTTACTACCTGCAATTCGATGTGACATTGCCACATCTACCAACACACATAATAAATACACACACGCAAACCACAAATATGATGCCATAATGCAGCTTGATTTGTTGTTTCATCTCCATAATTCCCACATGGTTGAATGTATGTGTACGAGTGTTTACATGGTAGTAGTAGTAGTAATAATATATATCTCTAGATCACTACAACGTGGGGGATTTCCGGGAATCTTGTTTCCAAGTGTTTAGCAACGGAAACTTCGTACTAAATACTAGTAACAAGATCATTCCCATTCTTTTTGTAGTTTTATAATGACAGTGATCTAGACGGATACATAATTCTTTGAAAGAGACATTAGCACTCATTTATATAGATTAGTCTTAGTGTACGTGCATGCGCATGCATCCATTTTAATAAGTAAATTATTTGTATAAAGTCACATAAATATTAAGAGCAAGAACATGTAGCCTTTGAAGAATTAAAAGCTTTTCTGAATCTCTTTTGGAAAGCTATTTTCAAGTTATTTTTTTTTCATTTTCAAGTTCATTCTAAAAAATACAACATGGTTAGTGCACTAACATAAAATAATTGTTTTCTTTCTGGCAAGCAAAATTCAAGTTGATCTATTTCTTTAATCAATTATAAGAAATACTATATGAATTATTTTCATCAAATTAAAGGGAATAAATTAATATTGCATTTCTGTCAGATTAAAAATGAATAATGTACCATTGTAAAAGTAGAATACAACAACTACATTTTGAACCGTAAGTATTAGTTGATTTTAAAGTCTTAAATATTAAAATAAATTAAATGAAAATTTTATTAAATGGAAAATTAATTTCAAAGGTAAAGAGATCTATCAACATTTTGCGTTGGAGTTTTCTGCTTTTATAATTATTATAATAATAAGATTGATAGATATATAAAACTAAGAAAATATTGATACTTGAAAGAAAATAATAAATGCATTGACAAAGAAAAAATCAGGGTAGGAGATGACTGATAATCTGTCCGATTATTGGACCATTGGACTCATCCTACCTATATGTTTCCGGTAAGGACGTTTATCTAAAATAACAGAACATATTGATTTACTAATATTTAAATTACAAACCTAAATAGCATTATTTGAGCTAAAATTCAATATAATTAATAGAACAAAAACATATAATTACCTTAAATTTCTTATAAGAAATTCGTACAATTTATTACTACTAGTCTTAGAATATGCGCGTTGAGCGTGTATCCATCTCAAATAATAATATTATATTAAAAATTACATTTGAGTTATAAAATAAAAATTATGAAAAACATTTAAGCTCCTATGAGTATTTATTGTATGCTTTGTAAGTTTTACGCTTTATAACTAAAAATTCAAATATAAGCTTTCAAAGGATTAGCACGAGATACAATCACTACAAGAAATTCGGCAAAAACCGATCAAGGTCGACCGACCAAGTTGGTCGGTCAAAAGACCGGCCAAATAACCGACCAAAATTAGTGAATTTTTTAAAATATTTTATTTTTTAATTTTTTTTTACGAAACCGACCAACTTTGGTCGGTTTTCTTTGGCACAAAAATGCGGGAAACTAATTTTGAATCCCGCGAAATTTATTTTTCAAGAAACCGATCAACTTTGGCGGGTTTTTCAATTAAAATAAATAAAAATTAATATTAAAAAAATCTACCAAAATTGGTTGGTTAATTCGGCCGGTCATTTTAAAAAACTGACTAACTTTGGTCGGTAATTTTATTTTTTAATAAAATCAATCAATTTTGGTCGGTTATTTTCGTGTGAAAATACAATTAAAGAGTATAAATCAAACAAAAGACCGTCTTAAAACAAAATGCACCAATGGTCTAGTGGTAGAATAGTATCCTGCCACAGTACAGACCCCGGTTCGATTCCCAGATGGTGAATCTTTTGATTACATAATTAAAAAATCGACCAACTTTGGTCGTTTGTTTTTTGCAATATTTGTTTTTGAATTTAATTGATCGACCAAAGTTGGTCGGTAATTTCCGACCAACTTTGGTCGGTATGCCTTTCCGACTGCTAAAATATCGTCCACACATAAATGGTCGCATTTTGGACGATTATTGGCCATTACCGACTAAAGTTGATCGGTTTTTACCGGATTTTTAGTATTGAATGTAACACACATAAGACAACTTTAAATCCAAATTTCAAAGAAACTGTTAAATTTTATCTTTGAAATATTATATCTTAACATTTTTGAAGAATAAGTTATTAAAAGTTCAACAACAAATGATCTAAACGATTACTATCACATATTATCAAAGTTAATTTATATGGTTAATATTCAAAAGCATTCAAGTCCAAAATTAAGAGCATTTTGTTTAAATAAATTAGTATATATCTATTTATTTTGATATTTATTTAATAAATAGATTCTTTTTTCTAAAATGGAATCTTCAGTTACATTCCATTATAAACTATCTATAAATCTTAGATAATTTAAAAATTCTAAATATTAGGAATAAACTATTATAAATAAAATCTTATTTGATTTTAAATTCTTAAATATTAGATGTTCTTATCTAGTTCAAATAAGAAAAAGTTTAATGGTTAATATATTAATTAATTTTCAATTTAAAATATTAGAAAGATTAATTGCAATTACATTGGTATTACATTAATACTTTGTTATTTTTAAACTTAATACATATAATATATACATATAAATTTATTTGGTTCGATTCGGTTCAATACTTTTTGATATTATTTAAAAATAAAAAATTATTCTAAATATTCGGTATGGTGTAGATTTATATCAATAGTATGATCTTATTAAGAAAAACCTAGTAATCGGTTTGAAATGTTTGTTTTAGAGAACCATTGATATCCTTACATAAAATCTAATGGGAACGTTTTGTTTATTTTTCGTAAAAACCAACTTGTGGTTTCTTACTTCTAAATAGTATTTTGGTTTTAGACAAAACAGGAAAAGAAAGAAACACACGGCATTATTTTGTTTCCTTAGAACTTTGCGAAAATCTCTCTTCTCTTGGCCTTGGAATTTTAGAATCGCTTTAACGTTTCTTACTGTAACGACCCTGTCACGATCCAGTTTCTCCCGTAGCGCCGCTAGGCAAGCCTACGATGAAGATACTACGTGATTTCTTCTTTTAAATAATTTTCAAGTAATTAAATCCCATTTATTTAGAAATTTGAGAAATAGAGAGTCAAATGATTAAAATGAAAACAACTAAATGCAAGCATAAATATGTAAATACCCTAAAACTGTAAAGTCTACTAGAGTGTGTGCCAAGATCTGGTGTCACAAATATATAAGAACTANTATTCTGTATTGTGTAGATTTATATCAATAGTATGATCTTATTAAGAAAAACCTAGTAATCGGTTTGAAATGTTTGTTTTAGAGAACCATTGATATCCTTACATAAAATCTAATGGGAACGTTTTGTTTATTTTTCGTAAAAACCAACTTGTGGTTTCTTACTTCTAAATAGTATTTTTGTTTTAGACAAAACAGGAAAAGAAAGAAACACACGGCATTATTTTGTTTCCTTAGAACTTTGCGAAAATCTCTCTTCTCTTGGCCTTGGAATTTTAGAATCGCTTTAACGTTTCTTACTGTAACGACCCTGTCACGATCCAGTTTCTCCCGTAGCGCCGCTAGGCAAGCCTACGATGAAGATACTACGTGATTTCTTCTTTTAAATAATTTTCAAGTAATTAAATCCCATTTATTTAGAAATTTGAGAAATAGAGAGTCAAATGATTAAAATGAAAACAACTAAATGCAAGCATAAATATGTAAATACCCTAAAACTGTAAAGTCTACTAGAGTGTGTGCCAAGATCTGGTGTCACAAATATATAAGAACTAGTAGAATATACAAAACTCTAGCTATTGTCTGAATGAAAGAAAATAAGTACAAAAGAAAGGCTCTAGGTGCAGCGAAACGACTCAAGATGCAGCTCACCACTAGGCCTCCAGGTAATTGGGGTGTGCGTCAGTATGTCCACCAGATGCACCTACCTCAGATTCTGCACGGTTAGTGCAGAAGTGTAGCGTGAGTACATAAACAACATGTACCCAGTAAGTATCAAGTCTAACCTCCAAGAAGTAGTGACGAGGGGTCAACATCGACACTTACTATGGGTTATAAATAAAATGCGAAAAATCATAAATAAGCCGAGGCGTATGACCCGATCCATCATAATTTGTGCACTGCCGAGGGTCGAACGACATGAACCATAGATACATCCATTATACTGCCGAGGTGAACGACCTACTCCCATGAGAGTATGGTACATAATCCTGCCGAGGCGAACAACCCGATCCCATTAGAATAAGAAGCTTTGACGGGTCCTTGACCCCACTCACAAAAGGAACATATGAGTTATAAGGAGCTTTGAGGAAGCCTTTCGATGAGAATTCATAACGCGGGAGAAATTCGCAAGAGGAGTACAATTATTCCGCGGCTAATCATGAAACTCGTCAAATCTCTATAATAGCAATCTATCACTCTACGCCCGTCTAGTCTCAAGTAGTAATGCGAAGTGAAAGAATTTAATAAGCAAGTGATAACCCAAATAGTACAGTTATAGCATGGCGTGGCCCTGAGTCTACCGGACAATAACATGAATGTAGCTACGTACGGACTCTCATCACCTAGTGCGTACGTAGCCCCCGCAACAAGTAGGACATATCAATTACAATACCTAGGGGGTAGTTTCCCCTTCACAGAGTTAGACAGGAAACTCACCTCGCTCCGAAGTTCCATAACTGGCTCCAACGCCGCTCTAACACTCGAACCGGTGCCCGCCGCTCCAAAACTAGTCAATCAATGTGCAAATCCATAAATATATACTCTAATTCTCATTATAAAATAAATTATAACAATTTTCAACTCCGTTCGAAAAATTGATAAAGCTGACTTTCGGGCCCACATGCCCGGATTCCGAAAATTTTCGAAGATAAACATTACCCATAATATTACTAACTCAAATATATAATTTATTCCAAATTATATGTCCAATTTCGTGGTCAAAATCCAAAAATTATAAATTTCTAGGTTTTCTTCAAAATCTTATAATTTCCACCAATTTTTATGTTCAAGTCCACATATGGTTCATGTATTTAACTTAAAATACGAAGGAATGACTTACATAGTGGAGGATGATGAAAAAGCCCTTCAAAATGTGATGACCCAAAAGGTCATCTTATATTTTAGAGCTCGAATCTATGCTCTTAAGCATTAAAAACCTTTTTTTACCCTTCTCGATTTGCATGTACAGTCCGGGCTCATTTCCGGAAAGCTTTTATGTTGAAAACTAATGCAAATAAGAATTTTTGCCTTAAAAGTTAATTTTAGTTGACTTCGGTCAATATTTTTGGTAAACGGGCTTGTATCCGTCCTTTGACAGTCCCGGTATGTCCGTATCGAATTATGGGACTTGGACGTATGCCCGGAATCGAATTCGGAGATCCCTAGCTTGAGTTATGAATTTTTGATGAAAATTAAAAGTTTGAAATTATTTATTTTTAAGAATTGATTGATATTTGGCATTGTTAGTATCGGGTCCGTATTTTAGTTCTGGAGCCCGATACAGGTTCATTATGATATTTAAGACATGCATGTGAAATTTGGTGAGAAATGGAGTTGATTTGACGTGATTCGGACGTCCAGTTGAGAAAATAGAAATTTTAAAGTGTTCTTGAGAATCTCATTTGATTTAGTACTAAATTCGTAGTTCTATGTGTTATTCTGGCATTTTGATCGCGCGAGCAAGTTCGTATGATGTATTTAGACTTGCGGGCATGTTTGGTTTGGAGCCCCGAAGGCTCGGGTGATTTTTGGATAGGCTACAAAGTGATTTGGACTTAGAAGAATAACTGGTGTGCTTCAGTTGTGTTGCAGGCCTTAGACCTCGCATATGCGAGGTCAAGTTTGGCATTTGCGATCACTGTTGAGGTCGCATTTGCGAAGTTCTAATCGCAAATGCGAAGAGAAGCTGGGCCAGCCTGTGTTTACAATTGCGAACATTTCTTCGCATTTGTGAAGGGAGTCTAGGAGGGGTATGGATCGCAAATGCGATCTTTTGTCCTCATTTGCGAGGTCAGTAATTGCAACTGCGACACTTTCCTCGCATTTGCGAAGGGCAGCAGGATTGTGAAGGCCTTGCAATTGCGATAGCCCCTTTGCAATTGCGAGCTTCACATTTGCGAAGCTCAGGTCGCAAATGCGACGTTTGCAGCTGAACAAAATGACTTTTGGACGGGAATTTTCATTCATTTCCCAAATTTTCAAAACCCAAAACACAAGAGGCGATTTTCCAAAGACCATCTCTTCCCCAAATCATAGGTAAGTGATTCTAAACTGGTTTCTTTCAATCTTTCACTACATTTTATAAGAGTTCAACTAAAAATCTAAGGTTTTCATGGTAGAATTAGGGGCTTTGGGTAGAAACTAGGGATTTCGAAAATTTGGGGATTTAGACCTCAATTTGAGGTCGTATTCCAAAACTAATTACATATTCATGCTCGGGAGTGAATGGGTAAAATAATTTTGGTCCGAACCTCGGGTTTTGACCAAGCGGGCCCGGGGTTGATTTTTCGACGTTTTGGAAGAAAAATTAGAAAATTTAATTTATGCAATAAAATTGATTCCTTTAGAATTATTTGAAATTATTGAGTTATATTTTGAATAGATACGAGTGGTTTGGAGGTGCATTCCAAAGGAAAAGCTGTGATTGCGAATTAATTGGCCTTCAGAGCGAGGTAAGTGTTGTGTCTAACCCTCACTTGAGGGAATTAGGAACCTTAGATTTTTGTTTAAGGGAAATTCATGTGAGCGGCGTATATGTGAGGTGACGAGTACCTATGCGTCGCCAATTTACCTGTTTTTCCATATTTCTATATTTTCTGATATTGTTTCATTCCTATGACAAATTGCTACGTGTTATACTAGTGTTGTTCAAATTATCGTTCTTATCATGTTTATGGGATTTTATGGTGATAATTGAGTTTTAATTTCAAGTTGAGATTGATATTATGGAACCAAATGTTGAAGTAAGGTTTGTATTTGTTATTCTATCTCCCTGTTGTTATTTATGCACTGAATTATGGCAAGGGAGAGTGTTAATGCACGAAGGGTGATGCCGTGCCATATTGTGAGTGTTAATGCACGAAGGGTGATGCCATTCCATATTGTGAGTATTAATGCACGAAGGGTGATGCCGTGCCATATTGTGAGTGTTAATGCACGAAGGGTGATGCCGTGCCATATTGTGGGTGTTAATGCACGAAAGGTGATGCCGTGCCATGATATGAGAGTAAAAGCACGAAGGGTGATGCCGTGTCGTTTCTATTAATTTTATGGTGAGATTGAGAGTAAAAGCACGGAGGGTGATGCCATGCATATTTCCTTACTGTATTCGCTATTCCTGTTGATTCCTGGTATATTGACTGCTCCGGTGACCCTTCTGTTGTGGTTCTTTATCTTGTATTCCCCTCAGTATGTTTTCTCTCCCGACATTTCCTGTTTAGTTCTTCATTCCTGTTATTTGCGTATACACTGTTAAATTGTACAGGTTGATTTGTAGGTGCCTTGCCTTAGCCTCGTCACTACTTTGTCGAGGTTAGGCTCGACACTTAGAAGTACATGGGGTCGGTTGTACTGATGCTGCACTCTGCACTTTCTGTGCAGATTTTGATCCCGGCTCTGGTTGATCGAGATCTTGCTATTGGTCCGCTGTCCGGAGACTCAAGGTAGATCTGTCGGCATCCACAGACCTTGAAGACCCCGTCTACCATTTCTGTTCTACTGTTTCTTTTATTCAGACAGTTATATTTCTTTCAGACTATTACTTGTAGTAAATTCTAGAATGCTCGTGAATTATGACTCCAGATCCGGGTGGTAGTAATTAATATAGTTTTATGACATTCCGTACATGTTATATTTTATTTTAGTTAATTATTGTTAATTACTGAATGTAAATAAGAAATTGGTAAATAATGCTCTAACGTTGGCTTGCCTAGCAAGTGAAATGTTAGGCGCCATCACGGTCCCGTCGGTGAAAAATTTCTGGTCGTGACAGTTGGTATCAGAGCACTAGGTTGCCTAGGTCTCATGATTCACAAGCAAGCTTAGTAGAGTCTGGAGAATCGATACGGAGACGTCTGTGCTTATCTTCCAGAGGCTATAAAGTTTAGGAACAAGTTTCACTTATATTCTCCTCTATCGTGCAATTTTTCTTTCTCAATACTGATTGAACTCTTTTACTCTTATTCTCTCGTAGATGGCTAGAACATGTATCACTTCCTCAGTTGAGCAGCAGCCAGAGCCTCCAGTGACATCTCCTATGCGGGGCAGAGGTTGAGGCCGAGGCCGTGCCAGAGGCCGAGGCAGGGGCAGGGCTCAGCCTAGAGCTCGAGCAGCAGCCCCAGCAGTGGAGCCTTAGATAGAGATTGACGAGAAAGTTCCAACACAGACTGTTCCTGTCGGACCATCTCAAGTTCCGGAGGGGTTCATTGCCACCCTAGTACTTCAGGACGCTTTGGTCTGTTTGGTGGGCCTTATGGAAAGTGTGGCCCAGACTGGCGCATTTCCCATGGTACCACCAGTCTCTCAGGCTGGAGGAGGAGCCCAGAATCCTACCACTCCCGCTCCAGAGCAGATATCTCCCTAGTATCAGGCTCCAGCAACTCAGCCAATCGGATTAGTTTAGCCGGTTATTGCGGCACAGGTCGGAGATGGGCCGGCTATGTCTTCTGAGGCTTTATGGAGATTGGACAGGTTTACCAAGCTCTTTCCTGTTCACTTCAATGGTGCTCCTTCAGAGGACGCCCAGGAGTATCTTGACAACTGTCATGACCCTTGCCTCTGGTTGGCTGAGTAGGTGGTGCAGCAACTGGTGCCAGAACTATGGAACGAGAACTCTGATGTTGTGAGCTGCCTGTTGCCCGAGGGAAAAATCTAGCAATGTGCCTCGGATCACCACAAGTATAACATAACCTCGGCAGCTGTGACTGCTGACCCTGAAACTGACCCTGTCGACCTGAATAACCACCCTGATAACTCTGGAGTGGAGGTGCACTAATAGGAGCTGGTGGTGCACTGTAGGCTAACTGGTCGGAATAATGCATTTGAGGGCCACGACCCCCTGAGGCACTGTGGGATGCCTGGAGCGCTGAATGAAATGGCTTGGGAGGATGGCCTCTACCAAAAGTACTCCTGCCTCTAGATGAGGCACCGCTGAACTCACCGGAATGACGAGGCCTCTTGTCAAACCCCTAACCTCCCTGAGTAAGAACTATCTCGACTCGTCTGGCGACATTAGCAGCCGCCTCAAAAGAAATCTCACTCCCAGTCTCCTTAGCCATCTACAATCTGATAGGCTGAGCAAATCCATCAATAAACCTCCTCACCCTCTCTCTCTCTCTCTCTCTCTCTCTCTCTCTCTCTCTCTCTCTCGGTGGGAAGCAGGAGAATGGCATGACGGGCCAAATCCACAAAACGGGTCTCATACTGAGTAACCGTCATACCGCCTTGCTGGAGATGCTCAAACTGACAGCGACACTTCTCCCTCAATGCGATAGGCAGAAATTTCTCTATGAAGATATGAGAGAACTGGTCCCAAGTAAGAGCAGGCGACCCAGCTGGTCTGGTCAACAAGTAATCTCTCAACCATTTCTTGGCGGAACCAGTCATTTGAAATTCAGCAAAATCGACCCCATTGGTCTCCACTATACCCATATTCCGTAGAACCTTGTGACAGCTTTTCAGACTCGGCATAGGCATTATGAGTTTTTAGTGATGTCATTTGGGCTGACAAATGCCCCAGTAGTATTCATGGATTTGATGAACCGGGTGTTCAAACCCTACTTGGATTTCTTTGTGGTTGTGTTTATTGATGATATCTTGATCTACTCCCACAGTCGAGAGGCGCATGAGCAGCACCTTCGGATCATTCTTCAGACTCTGAAAGACAGCCAGTTATATGCTAAGTTCTCAAAATGCGAGTTTTGGTTGAGTTTAGTTGCTTTCTTGGGTCACGTTATATCAGCAGAGGGTAATCAGGTAGACCCTAAGAAGATTGAGGCAGTCCAGAACTGGTCTAGACCCATATCAGCTACAATGATTCGTAGTTTCCTGGGTTTGGCAGGCTATTACCGTCGATTTGTGGAGGGGTTTTCATCTATAGCAGCCCCGTTGACCAGATTGACCCAGAAGGGTGCCCCGTTCAGGTGGTCAGACGAGTGTGAAGCGAGCTTTCAGAAGCTCAAGATAGCTTTGACTACGACACCGGTATTGGTGTTACCCACAGGTTCAGGATCTTAGACAGTATATTGTAACGCATCTCGCATTAGTCTGGGTGCGGTATTGATATAGGG